>JAPZAG010000706.1:0-37611 GCA_027475135.1 Bactrocera correcta
TTCGATATCGATTGCTAAATGTGTATACACAAGAAAATCGATTTTATACCTAAAAAAAAGATTACGGAATTCACCCAAATATACTGCCGTTATGGCTTTTTTAGACTTCAGTAAGATAAAGAGGATTAATTAATTTAAATATGTTAAACTAATGATTTGAAGCATTTCGATGTCGATTGCTAAATGCGTATATACAACAAAATCGACTCTATACCTAAATATAAGATTACGGAATTCTTCTAAATGCACTGTCGTTATGCCGCCATGGCTTTATATCACCTTCATTACGTTAAAGAGGATTAATTAACTTAAATATGTTAAACTAATGATTTGAAGCATTTCGATGTCGATTGCTAAATGCGTATATACAACAAAATCGATTTTATACCTAAATATAAGATTACGGAATTCTTCTAAATGCACTGTCGTTATGCCGCCAAGGCTTTATGTCACCTTCATTACGTTAAAGAAGGTTAATTTACTTAAATATGTTAAACTAGTGATTTGAAGCATTTCGATATCGCTTGCTAAATGAGTATATACAAGAAAGTCGAATTTATACCTAAATATAAGATAACGGAATTCTTCTAAATGCAGTGCAGTTATACCGTCGAGACTTTATGTAGACTTCAGATCGTTAAAGAAGGTTTATTAACTTAAATATGTTAAACTTATGAGCTGAAGCATTTCGATATCGTTTGCTAAATGTGTATACACAACAAAATCGATTTTATACCTAAATAAAAGATTACGGAATTCACCTAAATATACTGCCGTTATGGCTTTTGTAGTTTTCAGTAAGATAAAGAGGATTAATTAACTTAAATATGTTAAACTAATGACTTGAAGCATTTCGATATCGATTGCTAAATTTGTATATACAAGAAAATCGACTTTATACCTAAATATAAGATTACGGAATTCTTCCAACTGTACTGTCGTTATGCCGCCATGGCTATATATCAACTTCAATACGTTAAAGAAGGTTAATTAACTTAAATATGTTAAACTAATAATTTGAAGCATTTCGATATCGCTTGCTAAATGAGTATATACAAGAAAGTCGAATTTATACCTAAATATATGATAACGGAATTCTTCTAAATGCCGTGCAGTTATACCGTTAAGGCTTTATGTAGACTTCAGTGCGTTAAAGAAGGTTTATTAACTTGAATATGTTAAACTAATGGTTTGAAGCATTTCGATATCGACTGCTATATGTGTAAATACAAGAAAATCGACTTTATACCTAAATATAAAATTATAACATTACGGAATTCTTCTAAATGCACTGCCGTTATACCGTTAAGGCTTTATGTAGACTTCAGTAAGCTAAAAAATGTTTTTTAACTTAGTATGTTTAACTAATGATTTGAAGCATTTCGATATCGATAACTAAATGTGTATTTACAAGAAAATCGACTTTATACCTAAATATAAGTTTATGGAATTCTTCTATATGCACTGCCGTTATGCCGCCATGGCTATATGCCCATTTCAGATCGTTAAAGAAGGTTTATTAATTCAAATATGTTAAACTTGTGAGCTGAAGCATTTCGATATCGATTACTAAATGTGCATATACAAGAAAATCGATTTTGTACCTAAATAAAAGATTACGGAATTCACCCAAATGTACTGTCGTTATGCCACCATGGCTTTATATCAACTTCAATACGTTAAAGAAGGTTAATTAACTTAAATATGTTAAACTAATGATTTGAAGCATTTCGATATCGATTGCTAAATGTGTGTATACAAGAAATTCGACATTATACCTAATTATAAGATTACGGAATTCACCCAAATGTACTGTCGTTATGCCACCATGGCTTTGTATCAACTTCAATACGTTAAAGAAGGTTAATTATTTTAAATATGTTAAACTTATGGTTTGAAGCATTTCGATATCGACTACTAAGTGTGTAAATACAAAAAAATCGACTTTATACCTAAATATAAAATTATAACATTACGGAATTCTTCTAAATGCAGTGCAGTTATACCGATAAGGCTTTATGTAGACTTCAGTGCGTTAAAGAAGATTTATTAACTTAAATATGTTAAACTAATGATTTGAAGCATCTCGACATCGATTGCTAAATGTGTATACTTAAGAAAATCGACTTTATACCTAAATATAAGATTAGGGAATTCTTCCAAATGTACTGTCGTTATGCCGCCATGGCTTTGTATCAACTTCAATACGTTAAAGAAGGTTAATTATTTTAAATATGTTAAGCTAATGGTTTGAAGCATTTCGATATCGACTGCTATATGTGTAAATACAAGAAAATCGACTTTATACCTAAATATAAAAATATAACATTACGGAATTCTTCTAAATGCACTGCCGTTATACCGTTAAGGCTTTATGTAGACTTCAGTAAGCTAAAAAATGTTTATTAACTTAGTATGTTTTACTAATGATTTGAAGCATTTCGATATCGATAGCTAAATGTGTATTTACAAGAAAATCGACTCTATACCTAAATATAAGATTATGTAATTCTTCTACATGCACTGCCCTTATGCCGCCATGGCTATGTGCCCACTTCAGATCGTTAAAGAAGGTTTATTAACTTAAATGTGTTAAACTAATGATTTGAAGCATTTCGATGTCGATTGCTCAATGCGTATATACAACAAAATCGACTTTATACCTAAACATAAGATTACGGAATTCTTCTAAATGCACTGTCGTTATGCCGCCAAGGCTTTATGTCACCTTCATTACGTTAAAGAAGGTTAATTTACTTAAATATGTTAAACTAGTGATTTGAAGCATTTCGACATCGCTTGCTAAATGAGTATATACAAGAAAGTCGAATTTATACCTAAATATAAGATAACGGAATTCTTCTAAATGCAGTGCAGTTATACCGTTGAGGCTTTATGTAGACTTCAGTGCGTTAAAGAAGGTTTATTAACTTAAATATGTTAAACTAATGATTTGAAGCATTTCGATATCGATTGCTAAATGTGTATATACAAGAAACTCGTCTTTATACCTAATTATAAGATTAGGGAATTCTTCCAAATGTACTGTCGTTATGCCGCCATGGCTTTGTATCAACTTCAATACGTTAAAGAAGGTTAATTATTTTATATATTTTAAACTTATGGTTTGAAGCATTTCGACTACTAAATGTGTAAATACAAGAAAATCGACTTTATACCTAATTATAAGATTACGGAATTTTTCTAAATGCACTGCCGTTATACCGTTAAGGCTTTATGTAGACTTCAGTAAGCTAAAAATTTTTTATTAACTTAGTATGTTTAACTAATGATTTGAAGCATTTCGATATCGATTGCCAAATTTGTATATACAAGAAAATCGACTTTATACCTAAATATAAGACTACGGAATTCTTCCAAATGTACTGTCGTTATGCCGCCATGGCTATATATCAACTTCAATACGTTAAAGAAGGTTAATTAACTTAAATATGTTAAACTGATAATTTGAAGCATTTCGATATCGCTTGCTAAATGAGTATATACAAGTAAGTCGAATTTATACCTAAATATATGATAACGGAATTCTTCTAAATGCCGTGCAGTTATACCGTTAAGGCTTTATGTAGACTTTCAGTTAAAGAAGGTTTATTAACTTGAATATGTTTAACTAATGGTTTAAAGCATTTCGATATCGACTACTATATGTGTAAATACAAGAAAATCGACTTTATACATACCTAAATATAAAATTATAACATTACGGAATTCTTCTAAATGCACTGCCGTTATACCGTTAAGGCTTTATGTAGACTTCAGTAAGCTAAAAAATGTTTATTAACTTAGTATGTTTAACTAATGATTTGAAGCATTTCGATATCGATAGCTAAATGTGTATTTACAAGAAAATCGAATTTATACCTACATAAATATAAGATTATGGAATTCTTCTATATGCACTGCCGTTATGCCGCCATGGCTATAATCCCATTTCAGATCGTTAAAGAAGGTTTATTAATTCAAATATGTTAAACTTGTGAGCTGAAGCATTTCGATATCGATTGCTAAATGTGTATATACAAGAAAATCGATTTTGTACCTAAATAAAAGATTACGGAATTCACCCAAATGTACTGTCGTTATGCCGCCATGGCTTTATATCAACTTCATTACGTTAAAGAAGGTTAATTAACTTAAATATGTTAAACTAATGATTTGAAGCATTTCGATATCGCTTGCTTAATGAGTATATAGAAGAAAGTCGAATTTATACCTAAATATAAGATAACGGAATTCTTCTAAATGCAGTGCAGTTATACCGTTAAGGCTTTATGTAGACTTCAGTGCGTTAAAGAAGGTTTATTAACTTAAATATGTTAAACTAATGATTTGAAGCATTTCGATATCGATTGCTAAATGTGTGTATACAAGAAATTCGACTTTATACCTAATTATAAGATTAGGGAATTCTTCCAAATGTACTGTCGTTATGCCGCCATGGCTTTGTATCAACTTCAATACGTTAAAGAAGGTTAATTATTTCAAATATGTTAAACTTATGGTTTGAAGCATTTCGATATCGAATACTAAATGTGTAAATACAAGAAAATCGACTTTATACCTAAATATAAAATTATAACATTACGGAATTCTTCTAAATGCACTGCCGTTATACCGCTAAGGCTTTATGTAGACTTCAGTAAGCTAGAAAATGTTTATTAACTTAGTATGTTTAACTAATGATTTGAAGCATTTCGATATCGATAGCCAAATGTGTATTTACAAGAAAATCGACTTTATACCTAAATATAAGATTATGTAATTCTTCTACATGCACTGCCGTTATGCCGCCATGGCTATGTGCCCACTTCAGATCGTTAAAGAAGGTTAATTAACTTAAATATGTTAAACTTATGAGCTGAAGCATTTCGATATCGTTTGCTAAATGTGTATACACAAGAAAATCGATTTTATACCTAAATAAAAGATTACGGAATTCACCTAAATATACTGCCGTTATGGCTTTTGTAGTTTTCAGTAAGATAAAGAGGATAAATTAACTTAAATATGTTAAACTAATAATTTGAAGCATTTCGATATCGATGGCTAAATTTGTATATACAAGAAAAGCGACTTTATACCTAAATGTAAGATTACGGAATTCTTCCAAATGTACTGTCGTTATGCCGCCATGGCTTTATATCAACTTCAATACGTTAAAGAAGGTTAATTAACTTAAATATGTTAAACTAATGATTTGAAGCATTTCGGTGTCGACTGCTAAATGCGTATATACAACAAAATCGATTTTATACCTAACTATAAGATTACGGAATTCTTCTAAATGCACTGTCGTTATGCCGCCATAGCTTTAAGCCAACTTCCGTTCGTTAAAGAAAGTTTATTAACTTAAATATGTTAAACTAATGATTTGAAGCATTTCGATATCGATTGCTAAATGTGTATGTACAACAAAATCGACTTTATACCTAAATATGTCAACTTCAGTTCGCTAGAGGAGGTTTATTAACTTAAATATGTTAAACCAGTTATCTGAAGCATTTCGATATCGATTGCGAAATATATATGTACAAGAAAATCGACTTTATACCTAAATATAAGATTACTAAATTCTTCCACATGTACTGTCGTTATGCCGTCATGGCTTTATATCACCTTCAATACGTTAAAGAAGGTTAATTATTTTAAATATGTTAAACTAATGATTTGAAGCATTTCGATATCGCTTGCTAAATGAGTATATACAAGAAAATCGAATTTATACCTAAATATAAGATTACGGAATTCTTCTAAATGCACTGTCGTTAGGCCGCCATGGCTTTATATCACCTTTATTACGTTAAAGAAGGTTAATTATTTTAAATATGTTAAACTAATGATTTGAAGCATTTTGATATCGATTGCTATATGTATACATACAAGAAAATCGACTTTATACATAAATATAAGATTACGGAATTCATCGAAATACACTGCCGTTATGCCGTTATGGCTTTATATAAATTTCAGTACGGTAAAGAAGGTTAATTTACTTGAATATGCTAAATTAATGATTTGAAGCATTTCGATATTGATTGCTAAATGTGTATGTACAAGAAAATCGATTTTATACCTAAATAAAAGATTACGGAATTCACCCAAACATACTGCCGATATGCCGTTACGGCTTTATGTAAACTTCAGTAAGATAGAGGGGGTTAATTACCCTAAATATGCTAAACCAGTTATGTGAAGAGTTTCGATATCGATTGCCAAATGCCTATACACAACAAAATCGAACTTATACCTAAATAAAAGATTACGGAGTTCACCCAAACATACTGCCGATATGCCGTTACGGCTTTATGTCAACTTCAGTTCGCTAGAGGAGGTTTATTAACTTAAATATGTTAAACCAGTTATCTGAAGCATTTCGATATCGATTGCGAAATATATATGTACAAGAAAATCGACTTTATACCTAAATATAAGATTACTAAATTCTTCCACATGTACTGTCGTTATGCCGTCATGGCTTTATATCACCTTCAATACGTTAAAGAAGGTTAATTATTTTAAATATGTTAAACTAATGATTTGAAGCATTTCGATATCGCTTGCTAAATGAGTATATACAAGAAAATCGAATTTATACCTAAATATAAGATTACGGAATTCTTCTAAATGCACTGTCGTTATGCCGCCATGGCTTTATATCACCTTCATTACGTTAAAGAAGGTTAATTAACATAAATATGTTAAACTTATGAGCTGAAGCATTTCGATATCGATTGCTAAATGTGTAAATCCAAGAAAATCGACTACATACCTAAATGTAAGATTACGGAATTCTACATGCACTGCCGTTATACCGTTATGGCTTTATGTAAACTTCAGTAAGATAAAGAAGGTTAATTAACTTAAATATGTTAAACTAATGATTTGAAACATTTCGTTATCGATTGCTAAATGTGTATATACAAGAAAACCGACTTTATACCTAAATATAAGACTACGGACTTCTTCTAAATGCACTGCCGTTATGCCGCCTTGGCTTTATATCAACTTCAATACGTTAAAGAAGGTTAATTAACTAAAATATGTTAAACTAATAATTTGAAGCATTTCGATATCGCTTGCTAAATGTGTACATACAAGAAAATCGACTTTATACCTAAATATAAAATTATAACATTACGGAATTCTTCTAAATGCACTGCCGTTATACCGTTAAGGCTTTATGTAGACTTCAGTAAGCTAAAAAATGTTTATTAACTTAGTATGTTTTACTAATGATTTGAAGCATTTCGATATCGATAGCTAAATGTGTATTTACAAGAAAATCGAATCTATACCTAAATATAAGATTATGTAATTCTTCAACATGCACTGCCCTTATGCCGCCATGGCTATGTGCCCACTTCAGATCGTTAAAGAAGGTTTATTAACTTAAATATGTTAAACTTATGAGCTGAAGCATTTCGATATCGTTTGCTAAATGTGTATACACAAGAAAATCGATTTTATACCTAAATAAAAGATTACGGATTTCACCTAAATATACTGCCGTTATGGCTTTTGTAGTTTTCAGTAAGATAAAGAGGATTAATTAACTTAAATATGTTAAACTAATGACTTGAAGCATTTCGATATCGAATGCCAAATTTGTATATACAAGAAAATCGACTTTATACCTAAATATAAGACTACGGAATTCCTCCAAATGTACTGTCGTTATGCCGCCATGGCTATATATCAACTTCAATACGTTAAAGAAGGTTAATTAACTTAAATATGTTAAACTGATAATTTGAAGCATTTCGATATCGCTTGCTAAATGAGTATATACAAGAAAGTCGAATTTATACCTAAATATATGATAACGGAGTTCTTCTAAATGCCGTGCAGTTATACCGTTAAGGCTTTATGTAGACTTTCAGTTAAATAAGGTTTATTAACTTGAATATGTTAAACTAATGGTTTGAAGCATTTCGATATCGACTGCTATATGTGTAAATACAAGAAAATCGACTTTATACCTAAATATAAAATTATAACATTACGGAATTCTTCTAAATGCACTGCCGTTATACCGTTAAGGCTTTATGTAGACTTCAGTAAGCTAGAAAATGTTTATTAACGTAGTATGTTTAACTAATGATTTGAAGCATTTCGATATCGATAACTAAATGTGTATTTACAAGAAAATCGAATTTATACCTAAAAATAAGATTATGGAATTCTTCTATATGCACTGCCGTTATGCCGCCATGTCTATATGCCAACTTCAGATCGTTAAAGAAGGTTTATTAATTCAAATATGTTAAACTTGTGAGCTGAAGCATTTCGATATCGATTGCTAAATGTGTATATACAAGAAAATCGATTTTGTACCTAAATAAAAGATTACGGAATTCACCCAAATGTACTCTCGTTATGCCACCATGGCTTTATATCAACTTCAATACGTTAAAGAAGGTTAATTAACTTAAATATGTTAAACTAATGATTTGAAGCATTTCGATATCGCTTGCTAAATGTGTACATAAAAGAAAATCGAATTTATACCTTAACATAAGATTACGGAATTCTTCCAAATGTACTGTCGTTATGCCGCCATGGCTTTATATCAACTTCATTACGTTAAAGAAGGTTAATTAACTTAAATATGTTAAACTTGTGATTTGAAGCATTTCGATATCGCTTGCTAAATGAGTATATAGAAGAAAGTCGAATTTATACCTAAATATAAGATAACGGAATTCTTCTAAATGCAGTGCAGTTATACCGTTAAGGCTTTATGTAGACTTCAGTGCGTTAAAGAAGGTTTATTAACTTAAATATGTTAAACTAATGATTTGAAGCATTTCGATATCGATTGCTAAATGTGTGTATACAAGAAATTCGACTTTATACCTAATTATAAGATTAGGGAATTCTTCCAAATGTACTGTCGTTATGCCGCCATGGCTTTGTATCAACTTCAATACGTTAAAGAAGGTTAATTATTTCAAATATGTTAAAGTTATGGTTTGAAGCATTTCGATATCGACTACTAAATGTGTAAATACAAGAAAATCGACTTTATACCTAAATATAAAATTATAACATTACGGAATTCTTCTAAATGCACTGCCGTTATACCGTTAAGGCTTTATGTAGACTTCAGTAAGCTAGAAAATGTTTATTAACTTAGTATGTTTAACTAATGATTTGAAGCATTTCGATATCGATAGCCAAATGTGTATTTACAAGAAAATCGACTTTATACCTAACTATAAGATTATGTAATTCTTCTACATGCACTGCCGTTATGCCGCCATGGCTATGTGCCCACTTCAGATCGTTAAAGAAGGTTAATTAACTTAAATATGTTAAACTAATGATTTGAAGCATTTCGATATCGTTTGCTAAATGTGTATAAACAAGAAAATCGATTTTATACCTAAATAAAAGATTACGGAATTCACCTAAATATACTGCCGTTATGGCTTTTGTAGTTTTCAGTAAGATAAAGAGGATTAATTAACTTAAATATGTTAAACTAATAATTTGAAGCATTTCGATAACGATGGCCAAATTTGTATATACAAGAAAATCGACTTTATACCTAAATATAAGATTACGGAATTCTTCCAAATGTACTGTCGTTATGCCGCCATGGCTTTATATCAACTTCAATACGTTAAAGAAGGTTAATTAACTTAAATATGTTAAACTAATGATTTGAAGCATTTCGATGTCGACTGCTAAATGCGTATATACAACAAAATCGGTTTTATACCTAATTATAAGATTACGGAATTCTTCTAAATGCACTGTCGTTATGCCGCCATAGCTTTAAGCCAACTTCAGATCGTTAAAGAAGGTTTATTAACTTAAATATGTTAAACTAATGATTTGAAGCATTTCGATATCGATTGCTAAATGTGTATGTACAACAAAATCGACTTTATACCTAAATATGTCAACTTCAGTTCGCTAGAGGAGGTTTATTAACTTAAATATGTTAAACCAGTTATCTGAAGCATTTCGATATCGATTGCGAAATATATATGTACAAGAAAATCGACTTTATACCTAAATATAAGATTACTAAATTCTTCCACATGTACTGTCGTTATGCCGTCATGACTTTATATCACCTTCAATACGTTAAAGAAGGTTAATTGTTTTAAATATGTTAAACTAATGATTTGAAGCATTTCGATATCGCTTGCTAAATGTGAATATACAAGAAAATCGATTTTATACCTAAATAAAAGATTACGGAATTCACCCAAACATACTGCCGATATGCCGTTACGGCTTTATGTAAACTTCAGTAAGATAGAGGGGGTTAATTAACCTAAATATGCTAAACCAGTTATGTGAAGAGTTTCGATATCGATTGCTAAATGCCTATACACAACAAAATCGAACTTATACCTAAATATAAGATTACGGAATTTTTCTAAATGCACTGTCGTTATGCCGCCATGGCTTTATATCACCTTCATTACGTTAAAGAAGGTTAATTAACATAAATATGTTAAACTTATGAGCTGAAGCATTTCGATATCGATTGCTAAATGTGTAAATCCAAGAAAACCGACTACATACCTAAATGTAAGATTACGGAATTCTTCTACATGCACTGCCGTTATACCGTTATGGCTTTATGTAAACTTCAGTAAGATAAAGAAGGTTAATTAACTTAAATATGTTAAACTAATGATTTGAAACATTTCGTTATCGATTGCTAAATGTGTATATACAAGAAAACCGACTTTATACCTAAATATAAGAATACGGAATTCTTCTAAATGCGCTGCAGTTATACCGTTAAGGCTTTATGAAGACTTCAGTGCATTAAAGAAGGTTTATTAACTTAAATATGTTAAACTAATGATTTGAAGCATTTCGATATCGATTGCTAAATGTGTATATACAAGAAAATCGACTTTATACCTAAATATAAGATTACGGAATTCTTCTACATGCACTGCCGTTATGCCGCCATGGCTTTATGTTATCTTCAGTGCGCTAAAGAAGCTTTATTAACTTTAATATATTAAATGAGTATATACAAGAAAATCGGCTTTATACATAAATATATGATTACGGAATTCTTCTAAATGCACTGCCGTTATGCCGTTAAGGCTTTCGTAGACTTCAGTAAGATAGAGAGGGTTAATTAACTTAAATATGTTAAACTAATGATTTGAAGCATCTCGATATCGATTGCTAAATGTATATATACAACAAAATCGACTTTATACCTAAATATAAGATTACGGAATTCTTCTACATGCACTGCCGTTATGCCGCCATGGCTTTATGTTATCTTCAGTGCGCTAAAGAAGCTTTATTAACTTTAATATATTAAATGAGTATATACAAGAAAATCGGCTTTATACATAAATATATGATTACGGAATTCTTCTAAATGCACTGCCGTTATGCCGTTAAGGCTTTCGTAGACTTCAGTAAGATAGAGAGGGTTAATTAACTTAAATATGTTAAACTAATGATTTGAAGCATTTCGATATCGATTGCTAAATGTGTGTATACAAGAAATTCGACTTTATACCTAATTATAAGATTAGGGAATTCTTCCAAATGTACTGTCGTTATGCCGCCATGGCTTTGTATCAACTTCAATACGTTAAAGAAGGTTAATTATTTCAAATATGTTAAAGTTATGGTTTGAAGCATTTCGATATCGACTACTAAATGTGTAAATACAAGAAAATCGACTTTATACCTAAATATAAAATTATAACATTACGGAATTCTTCTAAATGCACTGCCGTTATACCGTTAAGGCTTTATGTAGACTTCAGTAAGCTAGAAAATGTTTATTAACTTAGTATGTTTAACTAATGATTTGAAGCATTTCGATATCGATAGCCAAATGTGTATTTACAAGAAAATCGACTTTATACCTAAATATAAGATTATGTAATTCTTCTACATGCACTGCCGTTATGCCGCCATGGCTATGTGCCCACTTCAGATCGTTAAAGAAGGTTAATTAACTTAAATATGTTAAACTAATGATTTGAAGCATTTCGATATCGTTTGCTAAATGTGTATAAACAAGAAAATCGATTTTATACCTAAATAAAAGATTACGGAATTCACCTAAATATACTGCCGTTATGGCTTTTGTAGTTTTCAGTAAGATAAAGAGGATTAATTAACTTAAATATGTTAAACTAATAATTTGAAGCATTTCGATAACGATGGCCAAATTTGTATATACAAGAAAATCGACTTTATACCTAAATATAAGATTACGGAATTCTTCCAAATGTACTGTCGTTATGCCGCCATGGCTTTATATCAACTTCAATACGTTAAAGAAGGTTAATTAACTTAAATATGTTAAACTAATGATTTGAAGCATTTCGATGTCGACTGCTAAATGCGTATATACAACAAAATCGATTTTATACCTAATTATAAGATTACGGAATTCTTCTAAATGCACTGTCGTTATGCCGCCATAGCTTTAAGCCAACTTCAGATCGTTAAAGAAGGTTTATTAACTTAAATATGTTAAACTAATGATTTGAAGCATTTCGATATCGATTGCTAAATGTGTATGTACAACAAAATCGACTTTATACCTAAATATGTCAACTTCAGTTCGCTAGAGGAGGTTTATTAACTTAAATATGTTAAACCAGTTATCTGAAGCATTTCTATATCGATTGCGAAATATATATGTACAAGAAAATCGACTTTATACCTAAATATAAGATTACTAAATTCTTCCACATGTACTGTCGTTATGCCGTCATGACTTTAGATCACCTTCAATACGTTAAAGAAGGTTAATTGTTTTAAATATGTTAAACTAATGATTTGAAGCATTTCGATATCGCTTGCTAAATGTGAATATACAAGAAAATCGATTTTATACCTAAATAAAAGATTACGGAATTCACCCAAACATACTGCCGATATGCCGTTACGGCTTTATGTAAACTTCAGTAAGATACAGGGGGTTAATTAACCTAAATATGCTAAACCAGTTATGTGAAGAGTTTCGATATCGATTGCTAAATGCCTATACACAACAAAATCGAACTTATACCTAAATATAAGATTACGGAATTTTTCTAAATGCACTGTCGTTATGCCGCCATGGCTTTATATCACCTTCATTACGTTAAAGAAGGTTAATTAACATAAATATGTTAAACTTATGAGCTGAAGCATTTCGATATCGATTGCTAAATGTGTAAATCCAAGAAAACCGACTACATACCTAAATGTAAGATTACGGAATTCTTCTACATGCACTGCCGTTATACCGTTATGGCTTTATGTAAACTTCAGTAAGATAAAGAAGGTTAATTAACTTAAATATGTTAAACTAATGATTTGAAACATTTCGTTATCGATTGCTAAATGTGTATATACAAGAAAACCGACTTTATACCTAAATATAAGACTACGGACTTCTTCTAAATGCACTGCCGTTATGCCGCCTTGGCTTTATATCAACTTCAATACGTTAAAGAAGGTTAATTAACTAAAATATGTTAAACTAATAATTTGAAGCATTTCGATATCGCTTGCTAAATGTGTACATACAAGAAAATCGACTTTATACCTAAATATAAGATAACGAATTCTTCTAAATGCACTGCCGTTATGCCGTTAAGGCTTTATGTAGACTTCAGTAATTAACTTGAATATGTTAAACTAATGATTTGAAGCATTTCGATATCGATTGCTAAATGCGATATCGGATGCTTCAAGAAAATCAACTTTATGCCTGAATATAAGATTACGGAATTCTTCTAAATGCACTGTCGTTATGTCGCCATGGCTTTATATCACCTCTATTACGTTAAATAAGGTTAATTAACTTAAATATGTTAAACTAATGATTTGAAGCATTTCGTTATCGATTGCGAAATATCTATATACAAGAAAATCGACTTTATACCTAAATATAAGATTACGGAATTCTTCCACATGTACTGTCGTTATGCCGCCATGGTTCTATATCAACTTCAATACGTTAAAGAAGGTTCATTATTTTAAATATTTTAAACTAATGGTTTGAAGCATTTCGATATCGATTGCTAAATGTGTAAATACAAGAAAATCGACTTTATACCTGAATATAAAATTATAACATTACGGAATTCTTCTAAATGCTCTGCCGTTATACCGTTAAGGCTCTATGTAGACTTCAGTAAGCTAAAAAACGTTTATTAACTTAATATGTTAAACTAATGATTTGAAGCATTTCGATATCGATAGCTAAATGTGTATATACAAGAAAATCGACCTTATACCAAAATATGAGATTATGGAATTCTTCTACATGCACTGCCGTTATGCCGCCATGGCTATATGCCAACTTCAGATCGTTAAAGAAGATTTATTAACTTAAATATGTTAAACTTATGAGCTGAAGCATTTCGATATCGATTGCTTAATGTGTATATACAACAAAAACGACTTTTTACTTTAATATAAGATTACGGAATTCTTCCAAATGCACTGCCGTTATACCGTTATGGCTTTAAGTAAACTTCAGTAAGATAAAGAATGTTAATAACCTTAAATATGTTAAAATATCGATTTGAAACTTTTATTTATCGATTTCTTAATGTGTATATACAAGAAAATCAAATTTATACCTAAATATAAGATAACGGAATTCTTCTAAATGCACTGCCGTTATGCCGTTAAGGCTTTATGTAGACTTCAGTAAGACAGAGAGGGTTAATTAACTTGAATATGTTAAACTAATGATTTGAAGCATTTCGATGTCGATTGCTAAATGCGTATATACAACAAAATCGACTTTATACCTAAATATAAGAATACGGAATTCTTCTAAATGCGCTGCAGTTATACCGTTAAGGCTTTATGAAGACTTCAGTGCATTAAAGAAGGTTTATTAACTTAAATATGTTAAACTAATGATTTGAAGCATTTCGATATCGATTGCTAAATGTGTATATACAAGAAAATCGACTTTATACCTAAATATAAGATTACGGAATTCTTCTACATGCACTGCCGTTATGCCGCCATGGCTTTATGTTATCTTCAGTGCGCTAAAGAAGCTTTATTAACTTTAATATATTAAATGAGTATATACAAGAAAATCGGCTTTATACATAAATATATGATTACGGAATTCTTCTAAATGCACTGCCGTTATGCCGTTAAGGCTTTCGTAGACTTCAGTAAGATAGAGAGGGTTAATTAACTTAAATATGTTAAACTAATGATTTGAAGCATCTCGATATCGATTGCTAAATGTATATATACAACAAAATCGAACTTATACCTAAATATAAGATTACGGAATTCTTCTAAATGCGCTGCAGTTATACCGTTAAGGCTTTATGAAGACTTCAGTGCATTAAAGAAGGTTTATTAACTTAAATATGTTAAACTAATGCTTTGAAGCATTTCGACATCGATTGCTAAATGTGCAAATACAACAAAATCAACTTTATACCTAAATATAAGATTACGGAATTTTTCTAAAGGCACTGCCGTTATGCCGTTAAGGCTTTTGTAGACTTCAGTAAGATATCCATTACAAAATGTGTATATACAAGAAAATCGACTTTATGCCTAGATATAAGACTACGGAATTCTTCTAAATGCAGTGCCGTTATGGCTTTATGTCAACTACAGTTCACTAAAGGAGGTTTATTAACTTAAATATGTTAAACCAGTTATCTGAAGCATTTCGATATCGATTGCGAAATGTAGATATACAAGAAAATCGACTTTATACCTAAATATAAGATTACGGAATTATTCCACATGTACTGTCGTTATGCCGCCATGGCTTTATATCACCTTCAATACGTTAAAGAAGGTTAATTATTTTAAATATGTTAAACTAATCGCTTGAAACATTTCGATTACGATTGCTAAATGTGTATATACAAGAAAATCGACTTTATACCTAAATTTAAGATTACGGAATTCTTCTAATTGCACTGCCGTTATGCCGCCATGACTTTATGCCAACTTCAGTTCGTTAAATAAGCTTTATTATTTTAAACATGTTAAACTAATGGTTTGAAGCATTTCGATATCGATTGCTTAATGCATATATACAAGAAAATCGACTTTATACCTAAACATAGGATTACGGAATTCTTCTAAATGCACTGTCGTTATGCCGCCATGGCTTAATGCCAACTTCAGTTCTTTAAAGGTTTATTAACTTAAATATGTTAAACTAATGATTTGAAGCATTTTGATGTCGATTGCTAAATGAGTATATACAAGAAAATCGAGTTTATACCTAAATATAAGATTACGTTATTCTTCTAAATGCACTGCCGTTATGCCGTTGAGGCTTTATGTAAACTTCAGTCAGATAAAGAAGGTTAATTAACTTAAATATGTTAAACTAATGATTTGAAGCATTTCGATATTGATTGCTAAATATGTATGTACAAGAAAATCGATTTTATACCTAAATAAAAGATTACGGAATTCACCCAAACATACTGCCGATATGCCGTTATGGCTTTACGTAAACTTCAGTAAGATAGAAGAGGTTAATTAACCTAAATATTCTAAACCAGTTATGTGAAGCGTTTCGGTATCGATTGCTAAATGCCTATACACAACAAAATCGAACTTATACCTAAATATAAGATTACGGAATTTTTCTAAATGCACTGTCGTTACGTCGCCATGGCTTTATATCACCTTCATTACGTTAAAGAAGGTTAATTAACTTAAATATGTTAAACTAATGATTTGAAGATTTTCGATTTCGAATGCTAAATGTGTAAATACAAGAAAATCGACTATATACCTAAATATAAGATTACGGAATTCTTCTACATGCACTGTCGTTATGGCTTTATGTCATCTTCAGTTCACTAAAGGAGGTTTACTAACTTAAATATGTTAAACCAGTTATCTGAAGCATTTCGATATCGATTGCGAAATGTATTTATACAAGAAAATCGACTTTATACCTAAATATAAGATTACGGAATTCTTCTACATGCACTGTCGTTATGCCGCCATGGCTTGATATAACCTTCATTACGCTAAAGAAGTTTTATTAACTTAAGTATGTTAAACTAATTGTTTGAAGCATTTCGATATCGATTGCTAAATGTGTAATTACAAGAAAATCGATTTTATACCTAAATATAAAATTATAACATTACTAAATTCTTCTAAATGCTTTGCCGTTATACAGTTAAGGCTTTATGTAGACTTCAGTAAGCTAAAAAATGTTTATTAACAAAATATGTTAAACTAGTGATTTGAAGCATTTCGATATCGATAGCTAAATGTGTATATACAAGAAAATCGACTTTATACCTAAATGTAAGATTACGGAATTCTTCTACATGCACTGCCGTTATGCCATCATGGCTATATGAAAACTTCTGATCGTTAAAGAAGGTATATTAACTTAAATATGTTAAACTAATGAGTTGAACCATCTCGATATCGATTGCTAAATGTGTGTATACAAAAAATCGACTTTCTTCTTAAATATAAGATTACGGAATTCTTCCAAATGCACTGCCGTTATAACGTTATGGCTTTATGTAAACTTCAGTAAGATTAAGATGTTTAATTAACTTAGATATGGTAAACTAATGATTTGAAGCATTTCGATATCGATTGCTAAATGTGTATATACAACAAAATCGACTTTATACCTAAATATAAGATTACAGAATCCTTCTACATACACTGTCGTTAGGCCGCCATGGCTTTATATCACCTTCATTACGTTAAAGAAGCTTAATTATTTTAAATATTTTAAAGTAATGATTTCAAGAATTTCGATATCGATTGTTAAATGCGTATATACAACAAATTCGGCTTTATATCTAAAGATAAGATTACGGAATTCATCGAAATACACTGCCGTTATGCCGTTATGGCTTTATATAAATTTCAATACTTTAAAGAAGGTTTATTAACTTAAATATGTTAAACTAATGATTTGAAGCATTTCGATATCGATTGCTAAATGTGTATGTACAACAAGTTCGACTTTATACCCAAATATAAGATTACGGAGTTCTGCCACATATACTGCCGTTATGTCGTTATGGCTTTACGTAAACTTCAGTAAGATAAAGAAGGTTAATTAACTTAAATATGCTAAACCAGTTATTTGAAGCATTTTGATATCGATTGCCAAATGTGTATATACAAGAAAATCGACTTTATACCTAAATGTAAGATTACGGAATTCTTCCACATGTACTGTCGTTATACCGCCAAGGCTTTATATTACCTACAATCCGTTAAAGAAGGTTGATTACTTTAAATATGTTAAAATAATGGTTTGAAGCATTTCGATATCGATTGCTAAATGTGTAAATACAAGAAAAGCGACTTTATACCTAAATATAAAATTACAACATTACGGAATTCTTCTAAATGCACTGCCGTTATACCTTTAAGGCTTTAAGAAGACTTCGGTAAGCTAAAAAATGTTTATTAACTAAATACGTTAAACTAATGATTTGAAGCATTTCGATATCGATAGCTAAATGTGTATATACAAGAAAATCGACTTTATACCTAAATATAAGATTACGGAATTCTTCTACATGAGTTGCCGTTATGCCATCATGGCTATATGCAAACTTCTGATCGTTAAAGTAGGTTTACTAACTTAAATATGTTAAACTAATGAGTTGAACCATCTCGATATCGATTGCTAAATGTGTATATACAACAAAATCGGCTTTATTCCTAAATATAAGATTACCGAGTTCTTGGAAATGCACTGCCGTTATACCGTTAAGGCTTTATGTAAACTTCAGTAAGAAAAAGAAGGATAATTAACTTAAATATGTTAAACTAATGATTTGAAGCATATCGATATCGATTGCTAAATGCGTATATACAAGAAAATCGACTTTATACTTAAATATAAGATTGCGGAATTTTTCTACATGCACTGCCGTTATGCCATCATGGCTATATGCAAACTTCTGATCGTTAAAGAAGGTTTATTAACTTAAATATGTTAAACCAGTTATTTGAAGCATTTCGATATCGATTGCTTAATGCATATATACAAGAAAATCGACTTTAAACCTAAATATAAGATTACGGAATACTTCCAAATGTACTGTCGTTATGCCGCCATGGCTTTATATCACCTTCATTACGATAAAGAAGGCTAATTAACTTAAATATGTTAAACTAATGATTTGAAGCATCTCGATATCGATTGCTAAATGTGTATATACAAGAAAATCGACTTTATACCTAAATATAAGTTAACGGAATTCTTCTACATGCACTGCCGTTATGCCGCCATGGCTTTAAACAAACTTCCGTTCGTTAAAGAAGGTTTATTAACTTAAATATGTTAAACTTTTGAGTTGAAGCTTAACTTAAATATGTTAAACTAATGATTTGAAGCATTTCGATATCGCTTGCTAAATGTGTATATAAAAGAAAATCGAATTTATACCTAAACATAAGATTACGGAATTCTTCCAAATGTACTGTCGTTATGCCGCCATGGCTTTATATCAACTTCAATACGTTAAAGAAGGTTAATTTACTTAAATATGCTAAATTAATGATTTGAATCATTTCGATATCGATTGATAAATGCGTATATACAAGAAAATCAACTTTATACCTGAATATAAGATTACGGAATTCTTCTAAATGCACTGTCGTTATGTCGCCATGGCTTTATATCACCTCTATTACGTTAAATAAGGTTAATTAACTTAAATATGTTAAACTAATGATTTGAAGATTTTCGATATCGACTGCTAAATGTGTAAATATAAGAAAATCGACTATATACCTTAATATAAGATTACGAAATTCTTCTACATGCACTGTCGTTATGCAGCCATGGCTTTATCTCACCTTCGTTACGTTAAAGAAGGTTAATTAACTTAAATATGTTAAACTAATGATTTTAAGCATTTCGATATCGATAGCTAAATGTGTATATACAAGAAAATCGACTTTATACCTAAATATGAGATTACGGAATTCTCCTACATGCACTGCCGTTATGCCGCCATGGCTATATGCCAACTTCAGATCGTTAAAGAAGATTTATTAACTTAAATATGTTAAACTTATGAGCTGAAGCATTTCGATATCGATTGCTTAATGTGTATATACAACAAAAACGACTTTTTACCTTAATATAAGATTACGGAATTCTTCCAAATGCACTGCCGTTATACCGTTATGGCTGTATGTAAACTTCAGTAAGATAAAGAAGGTTAATAACCTTAAATATGTTAAACTATCGATTTGAAACATTTCGTTATCGATTGCTTAATGTGTTTATACAAGAAAATCGAATTTATACCTAAATATAAGATTACGAAATTCTTCTAAATGCACTGCCGTTATGCCGCCATGGCTTTATATCAACTTCAATACGTTAAAGAAGGTTAATTAACTTAAATATGTTAAACTAATAATTTGAAGCATTTCGATATCGCTTGCTAAATGTGTACATACAAGAAAATCAAATTTATACCTATATATAAGATAACGGAATTCTTCTAAATGCACTGCCGTTATGCCGTTAAGGCTTTATGTAGACTTCAGTAAGACAGAGAGGGTTAATTAACTTGAATATGTTAAACTAATGATTTGAAGCATTTCGATGTCGATTGCTAAATGCGTATATACAAGAAAATCGACTTTATACCTAAATATAAGATTACGGAATTCTTCTAAATGCACAGCCGTTATGCCGTTAAGGCTTTCGTAGACTTTAGTAAGATAGAGAGGGTTAGTTAACTTAAATATGTTAAACTAATGATTCGAAGCATTTCGATATCGATTGCTAAATGAGTATATACAAGAAAATCGACTTTATACATAAATATAAGATTACGGAATTCTTCCACATGTACTGTCGTTATGCCGCCATGGCTTTTCACCTTCAATACGTTAAAGAAGGTTAATTATTTTAAATATGTTAAACTAATGGTTTGAAGCATTTCGATATCGATTGCTAAATGTGTAAATACAACAAAATCGACTTTATACCTAAATATAGCATTACGGAATTCTTTTAAAGGCACTGCCGTTATGCCGTTAAGGCTTTTGTAGACTTCAGTAAGATATCGATTGCAAAATCAAATATAAAATTACGGAATTCTTCCAAATGTACTGCTGATTTGAAGCATTTCGATATCGACTGCTAAATGTGTATATACAAAAAAATCGACTTTTTACCTAGATATAAGATTACGGAGTTCATACAAATGCACTGCCGTTATACCGTTATGGCTTTATGTAAACTTCAGTAAGATAAAGAGGGTTTATTAACTTAAATATCTTAAACTAATGATGTGAAGCATTTCGATATCGATTGCTAAATGTGTATATACAAGAAAATCGACTTTATACCTAAATATAAGATTACGGAATTCTTCCACATGCACTGCCGTTATGCCGCCATGGCTTTGTGTTATTTTCAGTGCGTTAAAGAAGCTTTATTAACTTAAATATATTAAACTAATTATTTGAAGCAATTTTATATCGATTGATAAATGAGTATATACAAGAAAATCGACTTTATACCTAAATATAAGATAACGGAATTTTTCTAAATGCACTGCCGTTATGCCGTTAAGGATTTTGTAGACTTCAGTAAGATATCGATTGCAAAATCAAATATAAAATTACGGAATTCTTCCAAATGTACTGCCGATTTGAAGCATTTCGATATCGACTGCTAAATGTGTATATACAAAAAACTCGACCTTTTACCTAGATATAAGATAACGGAGTTCATACAAATGCACTGCCGTTATACCGTAATGGCTTTATGTAAACTTCAGTAAGATAAAGAGGGTTTATTAACTAAAATATGTTAAACTAATGATGTGAAGCATTTCGATATCGATTGCTTAATGTGTATATACAAGAAAATCGACTTTATACCTAAATTTAAGATTACGGAATTCTTCTAAATATACTGCCGTTATGCCGCCATGACTTTATGCCAACTTCAGTTCGTTAAAGAAGCTTTATTAACTTAAATATTTGAAGCATTTCGATATCGATTGCTAAATGTGTATATACAAAAAAATCGACTTTTTACCTAGATATAAGATTACGGAATTCATACAAATGCACTGCCGTTATACCGTAATGGCTTTATGTAAAATTCAATAAGATAAAGAGGGTTTATTAGCTTAAATATGTTAAACTAATGATGTGAAGCATTTCGATATCGATTGCTTAATGTGTATATACAAGAAAATCGACTTTATGCCTAAATTTAAGTTTACGGAATTCTTCTAAATGCACTGCCGTTATGCCGCCATGACTTTATGCCAACTTCAGTTCGTTAAAGAAGCTTTATTAACTTAAATATATTAAACTAATGGTTTGAAGCATTTTGATATCGACTGCTAATTGTGTATATAAAAGAAAATCGACTTTATACCTAAATATAAGATAACGGAATTCTTGTAAATGCTTTGCCGTTATGCCGTTATGGCTTTATGTTAACTTCAGTTCGTTAGAGAAGGTTTTTAACTTAAATGTGTTAAACCAGTTATTTGAAGCATTTCGATATCGATTGCTTAATGCCTATATACAAGAAAATCGACTTTATACCTAAACATAAGATTACGGAATTCTTCTAAATGCACTGTCGTTATGCCGCCATGGCTTTATGCCAACTTCAGTTCTTTAAAGGTTTATTAACTTAAATATGTTAAACTAATGCTTTGAAGCATTTCGATGTCGATTGCTAAATGAGTATATACAAGAAAATCGACTTTATACCTAAATATAAGATTACGTTATTCTTCTAAATGCACTGCCCTTATGCCGTTAAGGCTTTTGTAGACTTCAGTCAGATAAGGAGGGTTAATTAACTTAAATATGTTAAATTAATGATTTGAAGGACTAAAATATCGATTGCTAAAAGTGTATATACAAGAAAATCGACTTTATACCTAAATATAAGATTACGGAATTCTTCTAAATGCACTGCCTTTATGCAGTTATGGCTTTATGTTAACTTCTGTTCGTTAAAGAAGGTTTATTAGCTTAAATATGTTAAATTAATGCTTTGAAGCATTTCGATATCGATTGCTAAATGCATATATACAAGAAAATCGATTTTATACCTAAATATAAGATTACTGCTTTCTTCCAAATATACTGTCGTTATTCCGCCATGGCTTTATATCACCTTCAATAAGTTACAGAAGTTTACTATATTAAATATGTTAAACTGACGATTTGAAGCATATCGAGATCGATTGCTAATTGTGTAAATACAAGAAAATCGGCTTTATACCTAAATATAAGATAACGGAATTCTTCTACATGCACTATCGTTATGCCGCCATGGCTTTATGCCAACTTCAGTTCGTTTAAGAAGGTTTATTAACTTAAATATATTAAACTAATGGGTTGAAGCATTTCCATATCGACTGCTAAATGTGTATATACAAAAAACTCGACCTTTTACCTAGATATAAGATAACGGAGTTCATACAAATGCACTGCCGTTATACCGTAATGGCTTTATGTAAACTTCAGTAAGATAAAGAGGGTTTATTAACTAAAATATGTTAAACTAATGATGTGAAGCATTTCGATATCGATTGCTTAATGTGTATATACAAGAAAATCGACTTTATACCTAAATTTAAGATTACGGAATTCTTCTAAATATACTGCCGTTATTCCGCCATGACTTTATGCCAACTTCAGTTCGTTAAAGAAGCTTTATTAACTTAAATATTTGAAGCATTTCGATATCGATTGCTAAATGTGTATATACAAAAAAATCGACTTTTTACCTAGATATAAGATTACGGAATTCATACAAATGCACTGCCGTTATACCGTAATGGCTTTATGTAAACTTCAATAAGATAAAGAGGGTTTATTAGCTTAAATATGTTAAACTAATGATGTGAAGCATTTCGATATCGATTGCTTAATGTGTATATACAAGAAAATCGACTTTATGCCTAAATTTAAGTTTACGGAATTCTTCTAAATGCACTGCCGTTATGCCGCCATGACTTTATGCCAACTTCAGTTCGTTAAAGAAGCTTTATTAACTTAAATATATTAAACTAATGGTTTGAAGCATTTTGATATCGACTGCTAATTGTGTATATAAAAGAAAATCGACTTTATACCTAAATATAAGATAACGGAATTCTTGTAAATGCTTTGCCGTTATGCCGTTATGGCTTTATGTTAACTTCAGTTCGTTAGAGAAGGTTTTTAACTTAAATGTGTTAAACCAGTTATTTGAAGCATTTCGATATCGATTGCTTAATGCCTATATACAAGAAAATCGACTTTATACCTAAACATAAGATTACGGAATTCTTCTAAATGCACTGTCGTTATGCCGCCATGGCTTTATGCCAACTTCAGTTCTTTAAAGGTTTATTAACTTAAATATGTTAAACTAATGATTTGAAGCATTTCGATGTCGATTGCTAAATGAGTATATACAAGAAAATCGACTTTATACCTAATATAAGATTACGTTATTCTTCTAAATGCACTGCCGTTATGCCGTTAAGGCTTTTGTAGACTTCAGTCAGATAAGGAGGGTTAATTAACTTAAATATGTTAAATTAATGATTTGAAGGACTAAAATATCGATTGCTAAAAGTGTATATACAAGAAAATCGACTTTATACCTAAATATAAGATTACGGAATTCTTCTAAATGCACTGCCTTTATGCCGTTATGGCTTTATGTTAACTTCTGTTCGTTAAAGAAGGTTTATTAGCTTAAATATGTTAAATTAATGCTTTGAAGCATTTCGATATCGATTGCTAAATGCATATATACAAGAAAATCGATTTTATACCTAAATATAAGATTACTGCTTTCTTCCAAATGTACTGTCGTTATTCCGCCATGGCTTTATATCACCTTCAATAAGTTACAGAAGTTTACTATATTAAATATGTTAAACTGATGATTTGAAGCATATCGAGATCGATTGCTTATTGTGTAAATACAAGAAAATCGGCTTTATACCTAAATATAAGATAACGGAATTCTTCTACATGCACTATCGTTATGCCGCCATGGCTTTATGCCAACTTCAGTTCGTTTAAGAAGGTTTATTAACTTAAATATATTAAACTAATGGGTTGAAGCATTTCCATATCGATTGCTAAATATGTATATACAAGAAAATCGACTTCATACCTAAATATAAGATTACTGAATTCTTCCATATGCGCTGCCGTTATACCGTTATGGCAATATGTAAACTTAGGTAAGATAAAGATGGTTAATTAACTTAAATATGTTAAACTAATGATTTGAAGCATTTCGATATCGATTGCTAAATGTGTATATACAATGAAATCGACTTTATACCCAAATTAAAGATTACGGAATTCTTCTAAATGCACTGCCGTTATGCCGCCATGGCTTTATGCCAACTTCAGTTCGTTAAAGAAGGTTTATTAACTTAAATATGTTAAACTAATGATTTGAAAATTTGCGAAATCGATTGCTTAATGCTTATATAGAAGAAAATCGACTTTATACCTAAACATAAGATTACGGAATTCTTCTAAATGCACTGCCGTTATGCCCTTATGGCTTTATGCTAACTTCAGTTCGTTAAAGAAGGTTTATTAACATAAATATAGCGATTGTAAGAGAGAGAGGGTTAATTAACTTAAATATGTTAAACTAACGATTTGAAGCATTTCGATATCGATTGCTAAATGTGTATATACAACAAAATTGATTTTATACCTAAATACGAGATTACGGAATTCTTCCGAATGCACTGCCGTTATGCCGTTAAGGCTTTTGTAGACTTAGGTAAGATAAAGATGGTTAATTAACTTAAATATGTTAAACTAATGATTTGAAGCATTTCGATATCGATTGCTAAATGTGTATATACAATGAAATCGACTTTATACCCAAATTAAAGATTACGGAATTCTTCTAAATGCACTGCCGTTATGCCGCCATGGCTTTATGCCAACTTCAGTTCGTTAAAGAAGGTTTATTAACTTAAATATGTTAAACTAATGATTTGAAAATTTGCGAAATCGATTGCTTAATGCTTATATAGAAGAAAATCGACTTTATACCTAAACATAAGATTACGGAATTCTTCTAAATGCACTGCCGTTATGCCGCCATGGCTTTATGCCAATTTCAGTTCGTTAATGAAGGTTGATTAACTTAAATATGTTAAACCAGTTATTTGAAGCATTTCGAAATCGATTGCTAAATGTATATATACAAGAAAATCTTCTTTATACCTAAATATAAGATTACGGAATTCTTCCAAATGTACTGTCGTTATGCCGCCATGGCTTTATATCACCTTCAATACGTTAAAGAAATTTAATTAACTTAAATATGTTAAACTAATGATTTGAATATTTTCGAAATCGATTGCTAAATGCATATATACAAGAAAATCGACTTTATACCTAAATATAAGATAACAAAATTCTTCTAAATGCACTGCCGTTATGCCGCCATGGCTTTATTTTAACTTCAGTGCGTTAAAGAAACTTTATTAACTTTAATATGTTAAACTAATGATTTGAAGATTTTCGAAATCGATTGCTAAATGCATATATACAAGAAAATTGACTTTATACCTAAATATAAGATTACGGAATTCTTCCGAATGTACTGTCGTTATGCCGCCATGGCTTTATATAAACTTCAATACGTTAAAAAAGGTTAATTAACTTAAATATGTTAAACTAATGATTTGAAGCATTTAGATATCGATTGCTAAATGTGTATATACAAAAAAATCGAATTTATAGCTAAATAAAAGATTACGGAATTCTTCTAAATGCACTGCCGTTATGCCGCCATGTCTTTGGGTTAACTTCAGTGCGTTTAAGTAGGTTTGTTAACTTAAATATGTTAAACTAATGATTTGAAGCATTTCGATATCGATTGCTAAATGAGTATATACAAGAAAATCGACTTTATACCTAAATATAAGATTATGGAGTTCTTCTAAATGCACTGCCGTTATGCAGTTATGGCTTTATGTTAATTTCTGTTCGTTAAAGAAGTTTTATTAACTTAAATATGTTACACCAGTTATTTGAAGCATTTCGAAATCGATTGCTTAATGCATATATACAAGAAAATCGACTTTATACCTAAATATATGATAACGGAATTTCTCTGAATGCACTGCCGTTTAGCCGTTAAGGCTTTTGTAGACTTCAGAAAGATAAAGAGGGTTAATTAACTTAAATATGTTAAACTAATGATTTGAAGATTTTCGAAATCGATTGCTAAATGCATATATACAAGAAAATCTTTTTTATACCTAAATATAAGGTTACGGAATTCTTCCAAATGTACTGTCGTTATGCCGCCATGGCTTTTTATCACCTTCAATACGTTAAAGAAGGTTAATTAATTTAAATATGTTAAACTAATGATTTGAAGCATTTCGATATCGATAGCTAAATGTGTATATACAAGAAAATCGACCTTATACCTAAATATGAGATTACGGAATTCTCCTACATGCACTGCCGTTATGCCGCCATGGCTATATGCCAACTTCAGATCGTTAAAGAAGATTTATTAACTTAAATATGTTAAACTTATGAGCTGAAGCATTTCGATATCGATTGCTTAATGTGTATATACAACAAAAACGACTTTTTACCTTAATATAAGATTACGGAATTCTTCCAAATGCACTGCCGTTATACCGTTATGGCTGTATGTAAACTTCAGTAAGATAAAGAAGGTTAATAACCTTAAATATGTTAAACTATCGATTTGAAACATTTCGTTATCGATTGCTTAATGTGTATATACAAGAAAATCGAATTTATACCTAAATATAAGATTACGAAATTCTTCTAAATGCACTGCCGTTATGCCGCCATGGCTTTATATCAACTTCAATACGTTAAAGAAGGTTAATTAACTTAAATATGTTAAACTAATAATTTGAAGCATTTCGATATCGCTTGCTAAATGTGTACATACAAGAAAATCGAATTTGTAGCTAAATAAAAGATTACGGAATTCTTCTAAATGCACTGCCGTTATGCCGCCTTGTCTTTGGGTTAACTTCAGTGCGTTTAAGTAGGTTTGTTAACTTAAATATGTTAAACTAATGATTTGAAGCATTTCGATATCGATTGCTAAATGAGTATATACAAGAAAATCGACTTTATACCTAAATATAAGATTATGGAGTTCTTCTAAATGCACTGCCGTTATGCAGTTATGGCTTTATGTTAATTTCTGTTCGTTAAAGAAGTTTTATTAACTTAAATATGTTACACCAGTTATTTGAAGCATTTCGAAATCGATTGCTTAATGCATATATACAAGAAAATCGACTTTATACCTAAATATAAGATTACGGAATTTCTCTGAATGCACTGCCGTTTAGCCGTTAAGGCTTTTGTAGACTTCAGAAAGATAAAGAGGGTTAATTAACTTGAATATGTTAAACTAATGATTTGAAGCATTTCGATGTCGATTGCTAAATGCGTATATACAAGAAAATCGACTTTATACCTAAATATAAGATTACGGAATTCTTCTAAATGCACAGCCGTTATGCCGTTAAGGCTTTCGTAGACTTTAGTAAGACAGAGAGGGTTAGTTAACTTAAATATGTTAAACTAATGATTCGAAGCATTTCGATATCGATTGCTAAATGAGTATATACAAGAAAATCGACTTTATACATAAATATAAGATTACGGAATTCTTCCACATGTACTGTCGTTATGCCGCCATGGCTTTTTACCTTCAATACGTTAAAGAAGGTTAATTATTTTAAATATGTTAAACTAATGGTTTGAAGCATTTCGATATCGATTGCTAAATGTGTAAATACAACGAAATCGACTTTATACCTAAATATAGCATTACGGAATTCTTCTAAAGGCACTGCCGTTATGCCGTTAAGGCTTTTGTAGACTTCAGTAAGATATCGACTGCAAAATCAAATATAAAATTACGGAATTCTTCCAAATGTACTGCTGATTTGAAGCATTTCGATATCGACTGCTAAATGTGTATATACAAAAAAATCGACTTTTTACCTAGATATAAGATTACGGAGTTCATACAAATGCACTGCCGTTATACCGTAATGGCTTTATGTAAACTTCAGTAAGATAAAGAGGGTTTATTAACTTAAATATCTTAAACTAATGATGTGAAGCATTTCCATATCGATTGCTAAATATGTATATACAAGAAAATCGACTTCATACCTAAATATAAGATTACTGAATTCTTCCATATGCGCTGCCGTTATACCGTTATGGCAATATGTAAACTTAGGTAAGATAAAGATGGTTAATTAACTTAAATATGTTAAACTAATGATTTGAAGCATTTCGATATCGATTGCTAAATGTGTATATACAATGAAATCGACTTTATACCCAAATTAAAGATTACGGAATTCTTCTAAATGCACTGCCGTTATGCCGCCATGGCTTTATGCCAACTTCAGTTCGTTAAAGAAGGTTTATTAACTTAAATATGTTAAACTAATGATTTGAAAATTTGCGAAATCGATTGCTTAATGCTTATATAGAAGAAAATCGACTTTATACCTAAACATAAGATTACGGAATTCTTCTAAATGCACTGCCGTTATGCCGCCATGGCTTTATGCCAATTTCAGTTCGTTAATGAAGGTTGATTAACTTAAATATGTTAAACCAGTTATTTGAAGCATTTCGAAATCGATTGCTAAATGTATATATACAAGAAAATCTTCTTTATACCTAAATATAAGATTACGGAATTCTTCCAAATGTACTGTCGTTATGCCGCCATGGCTTTATATCACCTTCAATACGTTAAAGAAATTTAATTAACTTAAATATGTTAAACTAATGATTTGAATATTTTCGAAATCGATTGCTAAATGCATATATACAAGAAAATCGACTTTATACCTAAATATAAGATAACAAAATTCTTCTAAATGCACTGCCGTTATGCCGCCATGGCTTTATGTTAACTTCAGTGCGTTAAAGAAGCTTTATTAACTTTAATATGTTAAACTAATGATTTGAAGATTTTCGAAATCGATTGCTAAATGCATATATACAAGAAAATTAACCGTTATGCAGTTATGGCTTTATGTTAATTTCTGTTCGTTAAAGAAGTTTTATTAACTTAAATATGTTACACCAGTTATTTGAAGCATTTCGAAATCGATTGCTTAATGCATATATACAAGAAAATCGACTTTATACCTAAATATAAGATTACGGAATTTCTCTGAATGCACTGCCGTTTAGCCGTTAAGGCTTTTGTAGACTTCAGAAAGATAAAGAGGGTTAATTAACTTGAATATGTTAAACTAATGATTTGAAGCATTTCGATGTCGATTGCTAAATGCGTATATACAAGAAAATCGACTTTATACCTAAATATAAGATTACGGAATTCTTCTAAATGCACAGCCGTTATGCCGTTAAGGCTTTCGTAGACTTTAGTAAGACAGAGAGGGTTAGTTAACTTAAATATGTTAAACTAATGATTCGAAGCATTTCGATATCGATTGCTAAATGAGTATATACAAGAAAATCGACTTTATACATAAATATAAGATTACGGAATTCTTCCACATGTACTGTCGTTATGCCGCCATGGCTTTTTACCTTCAATACGTTAAAGAAGGTTAATTATTTTAAATATGTTAAACTAATGGTTTGAAGCATTTCGATATCGATTGCTAAATGTGTAAATACAACGAAATCGACTTTATACCTAAATATAGCATTACGGAATTCTTCTAAAGGCACTGCCGTTATGCCGTTAAGGCTTTTGTAGACTTCAGTAAGATATCGACTGCAAAATCAAATATAAAATTACGGAATTCTTCCAAATGTACTGCTGATTTGAAGCATTTCGATATCGACTGCTAAATGTGTATATACAAAAAAATCGACTTTTTACCTAGATATAAGATTACGGAGTTCATACAAATGCACTGCCGTTATACCGTAATGGCTTTATGTAAACTTCAGTAAGATAAAGAGGGTTTATTAACTTAAATATCTTAAACTAATGATGTGAAGCATTTCGATATCGATTGCTAAATGTGTATATACAAGAAAATCGACTTTATACCTAAATATAAGATTACGGAATTCTTCCACATGCACTGCCGTTATGCCGCCATGGCTTTGTGTTATTTTCAGTGCGTTAAAGAAGGTTAATTAACTTAAATATATTAAACTAATGATTTGAAGCAATTTGATATCGATTGATAAATGAGTATATACAAGAAAATCGACTTTATACCTAAATATAAGATAACGGAATTTTTCTAAATGCACTGCTGTTATGCCGTTAAGGCTTTTGTAGACTTCAGTAAGATATCGATTGCAAAATCAAATATAAAATTACGGAATTCTTCCAAATGTACTGCCGATTTGAAGCATTTCGATATCGACTGCTAAATGTGTATATACAAAAAAATCGACCTTTTACCTAGATATAAGATAACGGAGTTCATACAAATGCACTGCCGTTATACCGTAATGGCTTTATGTAAACTTCAGTAAGATAAAGAGGGTTTATTAACTTAAATATGTTAAACTAATGAAGTGAAGCATTTCGATATCGATTGTTTAATGTGTATATACAAGAAAATCGACTTTATACCTAAATTTAAGATTACGGAATTCTTCTAAATATACTGCCGTTATGCCGCCATGACTTTATGCCAACTTCAGTTCGTTAAAGAAGCTTTATTAACTTAAATATTTGAAGCATTTCGATATCGATTGCTAAATGTGTATATACAAAAAAATCGACTTTTTACCTAGATATAAGATTACGGAATTCATACAAATGCACTGCCGTTATACCGTAATGGCTTTATGTAAACTTCAATAAGATAAAGAGGGTTTATTAGCTTAAATATGTTAAACTAATGATGTGAAGCATTTCGATATCGATTGCTTAATGTGTATATACAAGAAAATCGACTTTATGCCTAAATTTAAGATTACGGAATTCTTCTAAATGCACTGCCGTTATGCCGCCATGACTTTATGCCAACTTCAGTTCTTTAAAGGTTTATTAACTTAAATATATTAAACTAATGGTTTGAAGCATTTTGATATCGACTGCTAATTGTGTATATAAAAGAAAATCGACTTTATACCTAAATATAAGATAACGGAATTCTTGTAAATGCTTTGCCGTTATGCCGTTATGGCTTTATGTTAACTTCAGTTCGTTAGAGAAGGTTTTTAACTTAAATGTGTTAAACCAGTTATTTGAAGCATTTCGATATCGATTGCTTAATGCCTATATACAAGAAAATCGACTTTATACCTAAACATAAGATTACGGAATTCTTCTAAATGCACTGTCGTTATGCCGCCATGGCTTTATGCCAACTTCAGTTCTTTAAAGGTTTATTAACTTAAATATGTTAAACTAATGATTTGTAGCATTTCGATGTCGATTGCTAAATGAGTATATACAAGAAAATCGACTTTATACCTAAATATAAGATTACGTTATTCTTCTAAATGCACTGCCGTTATGCCGTTAAGGCTTTTGTAGACTTCAGTCAGATAAGGAGGGTTAATTAACTTAAATATGTTAAATTAATGATTTGAAGGACTAAAATATCGATTGCTAAAAGTGTATATACACGAAAATCGACTTTATACCTAAATATAAGATTACGGAATTCTTCTAAATGCACTGCTTTTATGCCGTTATGGCTTTATGTTAACTTCTGTTCGTTAAAGAAGGTTTATTAGCTTAAATATGTTAAATTAATGCTTTGAAGCATTTCGATATCGATTGCTAAATGCATATATACAAGAAAATCGATTTTATACCTAAATATAAGATTACTGCTTTCTTCCAAATGTACTGTCGTTATTCCGCCATGGCTTTATATCACCTTCAATAAGTTACAGAAGTTTACTATATTAAATATGTTAAACTGATGATTTGAAGCATATCGAGATCGATTGCTAATTGTGTAAATACAAGAAAATCGGCTTTATACCTAAATATAAGATAACGGAATTCTTCTACATGCACTATCGTTATGCCGCCATGGCTTTATGCCAACTTCAGTTCGTTTAAGAAGGTTTATTAACTTAAATATATTAAACTAATGGGTTGAAGCATTTCCATATCGATTGCTAAATATGTATATACAAGAAAATCGACTTCATACCTAAATATAAGATTACTGAATTCTTCCATATGCGCTGCCGTTATACCGTTATGGCAATATGTAAACTTAGGTAAGATAAAGATGGTTAATTAACTTAAATATGTTAAACTAATGATTTGAAGAATTTCGATATCGATTGCTAAATGTGTATATACAATGAAATCGACTTTATACCCAAATTAAAGATTACGGAATTCTTCTAAATGCACTGCCGTTATGCCGCCATGGCTTTATGCCAACTTCAGTTCGTTAAAGAAGGTTTATTAACTTAAATATGTTAAACTAATGATTTGAAAATTTGCGAAATCGATTGCTTAATGCTTATATAGAAGAAAATCGACTTTATACCTAAACATAAGATTACGGAATTCTTCTAAATGCACTGCCGTTATGCCCCCATGGCTTTATGCTAACTTCAGTTCGTTAAAGAAGGTTTATTAACATAAATATGTTAAACTAATGATTTGAAGCATTTCGATATCGATTGCTAAATGAGTATATGCAAGAAAATCGACTTTATACCTAAATATAAGATTACGTAATTCTTCTAAATGTACTGCTGTTATGCCGTTAAGGCTTTTGTAGACTTCAGTAAGACAAGGAGGGTTAATTACCTTAAATATGTTAAACTTATGATTTGAAGCATTTCGATATCGACTGCTAAATGTGTATATACAAGAAAATCGATTTTATACCTAAATATAAGATTACGGAATTCTTCTAAATGCACTGCCGTTATGGTTTATGTTAACTTCTGTTCGTTAAAGAAGGTTTATTAACTTAAATATATTAAACTAATGATTTGAAGCATTTCGATATCGATTGCTAAATGAGTATATACAAAAATCGAATTTATACCTAAATATAATATTAATTTATTCTTCTAAATGCACTGCCGATATGCCGTTAAGGCTTTTGCAGACTTAAGTAAGAGAGAGAGGGTTAATTAACTTAAATATGTTAAACTAACGATTTGAAGCATTTCGATATCGATTGCTAAATGTGTATATACAACAAAATTGATTTTATACCTAAATACGAGATTACGGAATTCTTCCGAATGCACTGCCGTTATGCCGTTAAGGCTTTTGTAGACTTAGGTAAGATAAAGATGGTTAATTAACTTAAATATGTTAAACTATTGAGTTGAAGCATCTCGATATCGATTGCTAAATGTGTATATACAAGAAATTCGACTTTATACCCAAATTTAAGATTACGGAATTCTTCTAAATGCACTGCCGTTATGCCGCCATGGCTTTATGCCAATTTCAGTTCGTTAATGAAGGTTTATTAACTTAAATATGTTAAACCAGTTATTTGAAGCATTTCGAAATCGATTGCTAAATGTATATATACAAGAAAATCTTCATTATACCTAAATATAAGATTACGGAATTCTTCCAAATGTACTGTCGTTATGCCGCCATGGCTTTATATCACCTTCAATACGTTAAAGAAATTTAATTAACTTAAATATGTTAAACTAATGATTTGAATATTTTCGAAATCGATTGCTAAATGCATATATACAAGAAAATCGACTTTATACCTAAATATAAGATAACAAAATTCTTCTAAATGCACTGCCGTTATGCCGCCATGGCTTTATGTTAACTTCAGTGCGTTAAAGAAGCTTTATTAACTTTAATATGTTAAACTAATGATTTGAAGATTTTCGAAATCGATTGCTAAATGCATATATACAAGAAAATTGACTTTATACCTAAATATAAGATTACGGAATTCTTCCGAATGTACTGTCGTTATGCCGCCATGGCTTTATATAAACTTCAATACGTTAAAAAAGGTTAATTAACTTAAATATGTTAAACTAATGATTTGAAGCATTTCGATATCGATTGCTAAATGTGTATATACAAAAAAATCGAATTTATAGCTAAATACAAGATTACGGAATTCTTCTAAATGCACTGCCGTTATGCCGCCATGTCTTTGGGTTAACTTCAGTGCGTTTAAGTAGGTTTGTTAACTTAAATATGTTAAACTAATGATTTGAAGCATTTCGATATCGATTGCTAAATGAGTATATACAAGAAAATCGACTTTATACCTAAATATAAGATTATGGAGTTCTTCTAAATGCACTGCCGTTATGCAGTTATGGCTTTATGTTAATTTCTGTTCGTTAAAGAAGTTTTATTAACTTAAATATGTTACACCAGTTATTTGAAGCATTTCGAAATCGATTGCTTAATGCATATATACAAGAAAATCGACTTTATACCTAAATATATGATAACGGAATTTCTCTGAATGCACTGCCGTTTAGCCGTTAAGGCTTTTGTAGACTTCAGAAAGATAAAGAGGGTTAATTAACTTAAATATGTTAAACTAATGATTTGAAGATTTTCGAAATCGATTGCTAAATGCATATATACAAGAAAATCTTTTTTATACCTAAATATAAGGTTACGGAATTCTTCCAAATGTACTGTCGTTATGCCGCCATGGCTTTTTATCACCTTCAATACGTTAAAGAAGGTTAATTAACTTAAATATGTTAAACTAATGATTTGAAGCATTTCGATATCGATTGCTAAATGAGTATATACAAGAAAATCGACTTTATACCTAAATATAAGATAACGGAATTCTTGTAAATGCTTTGCCGTTATGCCGTTATGGCTTTATGTTAACTTCAGTTCGTTAGAGAAGGTTTTTAACTTAAATGTGTTAAACCAGTTATTTGAAGCATTTCGATATCGATTGCTTAATGCCTATATACAAGAAAATCGACTTTATACCTAAACATAAGATTACGGAATTCTTCTAAATGCACTGTCGTTATGCCGCCATGGCTTTATGCCAACTTCAGTTCTTTAAAGGTTTATTAACTTAAATATGTTAAACTAATGATTTGAAGCATTTCGATGTCGATTGCTAAATGAGTATATACAAGAAAATCGACTTTATACCTAAATATAAGATTACGTTATTCTTCTAAATGCACTGCCGTTATGCCGTTAAGGCTTTTGTAGACTTCAGTCAGATAAGGAGGGTTAATTAACTTAAATATGTTAAATTAATGATTTGAAGGACTAAAATATCGATTGCTAAAAGTGTATATACAAGAAAATCGACTTTATACCTAAATATAAGATTACGGAATTCTTCTAAATGCACTGCCTTTATGCCGTTATGGCTTTATGTTAACTTCTGTTCGTTAAAGAAGGTTTATTAGCTTAAATATGTTAAATTAATGCTTTGAAGCATTTCGATATCGATTGCTAAATGCATATATACAAGAAAATCGATTTTATACCTAAATATAAGATTACTGCTTTCTTCCAAATGTACTGTCGTTATTCCGCCATGGCTTTATATCACCTTCAATAATTTACAGAAGTTTACTATATTAAATATGTTAAAATGATGATTTGAAGCATATCGAGATCGATTGCTAATTGTGTAAATACAAGAAAATCGGCTTTATACCTAAATATAAGATAACGGAATTCTTCTACATGCACTATCGTTATGCCGCCATGGCTTTATGCCAACTTCAGTTCGTTTAAGAAGGTTCATTAACTTAAATATATTAAACTAATGGGTTGAAGCATTTCCATATCGATTGCTAAATATGTATATACAAGAAAATCGACTTCATACCTAAATATAAGATTACTGAATTCTTCCATATGCGCTGCCGTTATACCGTTATGGCAATATGTAAACTTAGGTAAGATAAAGATGGTTAATTAACTTAGATATGTTAAACTAATGATTTGAAGCATTTCGATATCGATTGCTAAATGTGTATATACAATGAAATCGACTTTATACCCAAATTAAAGATTACGGAATTCTTCTAAATGCACTGCCGTTATGCCGCCATGGCTTTATGCCAACTTCAGTTCGTTAAAGAAGGTTTATTAACTTAAATATGTTAAACTAATGATTTGAAAATTTGCGAAATCGATTGCTTAATGCTTATATAGAAGAAAATCGACTTTATACCTAAACATAAGATTACGGAATTCTTCTAAATGCACTGCCGTTATGCCCCCATGGCTTTATGCTAACTTCAGTTCGTTAAAGAAGGTTTATTAACATAAATATGTTAAACTAATGATTTGAAGCATTTCGATATCGATTGCTAAATGAGTATATGCAAGAAAATCGACTTTATACCTAAATATAAGATTACGTAATTCTTCTAAATGCACTGCTGTTATGCCGTTAAGGCTTTTGTAGACTTCAGTAAGACAAGGAGGGTTAATTACCTTAAATATGTTAAACTTATGATTTGAAGCATTTCGATATCGACTGCTAAATGTGTATATACAAGAAAATCGATTTTATACCTAAATATAAGATTACGGAATTCTTCTAAATGCACTGCCGTTATGGTTTATGTTAACTTCTGTTCGTTAAAGCAGGTTTATTAACTTAAATATATTAAACTAATGATTTGAAGCATTTCGATATCGATTGC
>JAPZAG010000707.1:0-34650 GCA_027475135.1 Bactrocera correcta
TAAGAAAAAAAAAAAAAAAAAAAAAAAAAAAAAAAAAAAAAAAAAAAAAAAAAAAAAAAAAAAAAAAAAAAAAAAAAAAAAAAAAAAAAAAAAAAAAAAAAAAAAAAAAAAAAAAAAAAAAAAAAAAAAAAAAAAAAAAAAAAAAAATTTTTTTTTTTTTTTTTTTTTTTTTTTTTTTTTTTTTTTTTTTTTTTTTTTTTTTTTTTTTTTTTTTTTTTTTTTTTTTTTCGTATTGAAGGTATATAAAGCCATGCGGCAAAACAGTACATTGGAAGAATTCCGTAATCTTATATTTAGGTATAAATCAATTTTCTTGTATATATGCATTAAGCAATCGATATCGAAATGCTTCAAATAACTGGTTTAACAATTTAAGTTAATAAACCTTCTTTAACTAACTGAAGTTAACATAATGCATAACGGTAGAACGGCAGTGCATTTGGAAGAATTCCGTTATTTGTATTTAGGCATAAAGTCGATTTTGTTGTTATATGCATTTAGCAATCGATTTCGAAAATCTTCAAATCATTAGTTTAACATATTTAAGTTAATAAAGCTTCTTTAACGCACTGAAGTTAACATAAAGCCATGGCGGCTAACGGCAGTCATTTAGAAAAATTCCTAAGCTTATATTTAGGTATAAAGTCGATTTTGTTGTATATACACATTGGCAATAGATATCGGAATGCTTCAATATGTTTAACTATTTAAGTTATAACCTTCTTTAACTATGAAGTTAATAAGCCATCGGAAAGACAGTCATTTGAAGAATTCCGTATCTTATATTTAGTATAAAGTCGATTTTCTTGTATATACACATTAGCATCGATTCGAAATGCCTCAAATCATTTGTTTAACATATTTAAGTTAATTAACCTTCTTTAACATATTGAAGTTGATATAAAGCCATGGCGGCATAACGACAGTACATTTGGAAAAATTCCGTAATCTTTATTAGGATAAAGTCGATTTTTTTATATATGCATTAGCAATCGATTTAAAATCTTCAAACATGTTAAATATTAAGTTATAAACTTCTTTAACGACTGAAGTTAACATAAGCCAAACGGCATACGCAGTCATTTGAAGAATTCCGTAGTTTATATTTGGTATAAAGGATTTTTTGTATATAGCATTAGCAATCGATTTGAAATGCTCAAATATGTTTAACATATTTAAGTTATAACCTTCTTTAACTATGAAGTTAATAAGCCATCGGAAAGCAGTCATTTGAAGAATTCCGTATCTTATATTTAGGTATAAATCATTTTCTTGTATATACATTAGCAATCGATTCAAATGCTCAAATATTGTTTAACATATTTAAGTTAATAACCTTCTTTAACAATGAAGTTAATAAGCATCGGAAACGCAGTCATTGGAAAATTCCGTAATTTATTTAGGATAAAGTCGATTTTTTTATATATGCATTAGCAATCGATTTAAAATCTTCAAACATGTTAAATATTAAGTTAATAAACTTCTTTAACAACTGAAGTTAACATAAAGCCATGGCGGCATAACGGCAGTGCATTTAGAAGAATTCCGTAAATTATATTTGGGAAAAAATTTGATTTTGTTTTATATACCATTAGCAATCGATATCGATATGCCTCAAATCATTAGTTTAACATATTTAAGTTAATTAATCTTCTTTCACGTATTGAAGGTGATATAAAGCCATGACGGCAAAACAACAGTACATTCGGAAGAATTCCGTAATCTTATATTTAGGTATAAAGTCAATTTTCTTGTATATATGCATTAAGCAATCGATATCGAAATGCTTCAAATAACTGGTTTAACATATTTAAGTTAATAAACCTTCTTTAACTAACTGAAGTTAACATAATGCCATAACGGTAGAACGGCAGTGCATTTGGAAGAATTCCGTTATTTTGTATTTAGGCATAAAGTCGATTTTGTTGTATATATGCATTTAGCAATCGATTTCGAAATGCTTCAAATCATTAGTTTAACATATTTGAGTTAATTAACCATCTTAATCTTACTGAAGTCTACAAAAGCCTTAACGGCATAATGGCAGTGCAGTTAGAAGAATTACGTAATCTTATATTTAGGTTTAAATTCGATTTTCGTGTATGTACACATTTAGCAATCGATATCGAAATGCTTCAAATCATTAGTTCAACATATTTAAGTTAATTAACCTTCTTTATGTTACTGAAGTTAACATAAAGCCATAACGGCAGTGCATTTAGAAGAATTCCGTTATCATATATTTAGGTATAAAATCGATTTTCTTATAGCGGCAGTGCATTTAGAAGAACTCCGTATTCTTATATTTAGGTATAAAGTCGATTTTCTTGTATATACACATTTAGCAATCGATATCGAAATGCCTCAAATCATTAGTTTAACATACTGAAGTTAATTAACCCTCTTTATCTTACTGAAGTCTACAAACGCCTTAACGGCATAACGGCAAAGCATTTAGAAGAATTACGTTATTTTATATTTAGGTATAAAGTCGATTTTCTTGTGTATACTCATTTAGCAATCGATATCGGACTGCTTCAAATCATTAGTTTAACATATTTAAGTAAATAAACCTTCTTTAGCGAACTGAAGTTGGCATAAAGCCATGGCGGCATAACGGCAGTACATTTGGAAGAATTCCGTAACCTTAGATTTAGGTATAAAAGCAATCGATTTCGAAAATCTTCAAATCATTAGTTTAACATATTTAAGTTAAAAAACCTTCTCTAACGAACAGAAATTAACATAAAGCCATAACTACATAGCGGCAGTGCATTTAGAAGAACTCCGTGTTCTTATATTTAGGTATAAAGTAGATTTTCTTGTATATACACATTTAGCAAACGATATCGAAATGCTTCAAATCATTAGTTTAACATTTTTAAGTTAATTGACCTCCTATAACTTATTGAAGTTGATATAAAGCCATGGCGGCATAACGGCAGTGCATTTAGAAGAATTCCGTAATCTTATATTTAGGTATAAAGTCGATTTTCTTAAATTTATACAATAAGCAATCGATATCGAAATGCTTCAAATCATTAGTTTAACATATTTTAGTTAATAAACTTTTTTAAGCTTACTGAAGTCTACATAAAGCCATGGCGGCATAATGGCAGTGCATTCAGAGAAATTCCGTAATGTTATAATTTTATATTTAGGTATAAAGTCGATTTTGTTGTATATACGCATTTAGCAATCGATATCGAAATGCTTCAAATCATTAATTTAACATATTTAAGTTAAATAACCTTCTTTAACATATTGAAGGTGATAAAAAGCCATGGCGGCATAACGACAGTACATTTGGAAGAATTCCGTAACCTTATATTTAGGTATAAAAGCAATCGATTTCGAAAATCTTCAAATCATTAGTTTAACATATTTAAGCTTATTAACCCTCTTTATCTTACTGAAGTCTACAAAAGCCTTACTGGCATAACGGCAGTGCATTCAGAGAAATTCCGTTATCATATATTTAGGTATAAAGTCGATTTTCTTGTATATATGCATTAAGCAATCGATTTCGAAATGCTTCAAATAACTGGTGTAACATATTTAAGTTAATAAACCTTCTTTAACGAACAGAAATTAACATAAAGCCATAACTGCATAACGGCAGTGCATTTGGAAGAACTCCGTAATCTTATATTTAGGTATAAAGTCGATTTTCTTGTATATACACATTTAGCAATCGATATCGAAATGCCTCAAATCATTAGTTTAACATATTTAAGTTAGTTAACCCTCTTTATCTTACTGAAGTCTACAAATGCCATAACGGCATAACGGCAAAGCATTTAGAAGAATTACGTAATCTTATATTTAGGTATAAAGTCGATTTTCTTGTATATACTCATTTAGCAATAGATGTGTAAATGCTTCAAATCATTATTTTACATATTAAAGTTAACAAACCTACTTTAACGCACTGAAGTTAACACAAAGCCATGGCGGCATAACGGCAGTGCATGTAGAAGAATTCCGTAATCTTATATTTAGCTATAAATTCGATTTTTTGTAAATACACATTTAGCAATCGATATCTAAATGCTTCAAATCATTAGTTTAACATATTTAAGTTAATTAACCCTTTTTAACGTATTGAAGTTGATATAAAGCCATGGCGGCATAACGACAGTACATTCGGAAGAATTCCGTAATCTTATATTTAGGTATAAAGTCAATTTTCTTGTATACATATATGCATTAAGCATTCGATATCGAAATGCTTTAAATAAGTGGTTTAACACATTTAAGTTAATAAACCTTCTGTAACTAACTGAAGTTAACATAAAGCCATAACGGTATAACGTCAGTGCAATTTTAAGAATTCCGTAAACTTATATTTAGGTATAAAGTCGATTTTGTTGTATATATGCATTTAGCAATCGATTTCGAAAATCCTCAAATCATTAGTGATACAAATACACATGCTTGTATAAACGAACTTTTATTTTAAATTTATTTTAAAAGAACAATTAATAAAGGAATACAAAAATAACTTAGTATAATTTTACAGCATCGACCCGTCTTCGATGGTTGTTGCTCTTCGACTTCATTTGAGTCACTCACGCCGAGTCGTATCTTCTGTCACATCAACTCAGAGACGTATTTTGTGGCAAATACGCTCAGATGCGCATTTTTGTGGCGTGACATTAGTTTAACATATTTAAGTTAATAAAGCTTCTTTAACGCACTGAAGTCCACAAAAAGGCTTAACGGCATAACGGCAGTGCATTTAGAAGAATTCCGTTATTTTACATTTGGGTATAAATTCGATTTTCTTGTATATGCACATTTAGCAATCGATATCGAAATGCTTCCAATCATTAGTTTAGCATATTTAAGTTAATTAACCTTCTTTAACGTATTGAAGGTGATATAAAGCCATGGCGGCATAACGACAGTACATTTGGAAGAATTCCGTAATCTTATATTTAGGTATAAAGTCGATTTTTTTATATATACACATTTAGCAATCGATATCGAAATGATTTAAATCATTAGTTTAACATATTTAAGTTAATAAACCTTTTTTAATGAACTGAAAATGGCATAAAGCCATGGCGGCATAACGGCAGTGCATTTAGAAGAATTCCGTAATCTTATATTTAGGTATAAAGTCGATTTTTTGTATATACACATTTAGCAATCGATATCGAAATGCTTCAAATCATTAGTTTAACATATTAAAGTTAATAAACCTTCTTTATCTTACTGAACTTCACATAATGCCATAACGGTATAAAGGCAGCGCATTTGGAAGAATTTCGTAATCTTATGTTTAGGTATAAAGTCGATTTTGTTGTATATACACAATTAGCAATCGATATCGATATGCTTTAACCAATTAGTTTAAAATATATAAGTTAATAAACCTTCTTTAACGAACTAAAGTTGGCATAAAGCCCTGCCGGCATAACGATAGTGCATTTAGTAGAATTCCGTAATCTTATATTTAGGTGTAAAGTCGATTTTCTTGTATTTACATATTTAGCAATCGATATCGAAATGCTTCAAATCATTAGTTTACCATATTTAAGTTAATAAACCTTCTATAACTTATTGAAGTTGATATAAAGCCATGGCGGCATAACGGCAGTACATTTATAAGAATGCCGTAATCTTATATTTAGGTATAAAGTCGATTTTCTTAAATTTACATAATAAGCAATCGATATCGAAATGCTTCAAATCATTAGTTTAACACATTTAAGTTAATAAACTTTTTTTAGCTTACTGAAGTCTCCATAAAGCCATGGCGGTATAACGGCAGTGCATTTAGAAGAATTCCGTAATGTTATAATTTTATATTTAGATATAAGGTCGATTTTCTTGTATTTACACATTTAGCAATCGATATCGAAAATCCTCAAATCATTAGTTTAACATATTTAAGATAATTAACCCTCTTTATCTTACTGAAGTCTACAAAAACCTTAACGGCATAACGGCAGTGCATTTAGAAGAATTCCGTAATCATACATTTAGGTATAAAGTCGATTTTCTTGTATATACACCTTTAGCAATCGATATCGAAATGCTCCAAATCTTTAGTTTAACATATTTAAGTTAATTAACCTTCTTTAACGTATTGTAGGTGATATAAAGCCATGGCGCCCTAACGACAGTACATTTGGAAGAATTCCGTTATCTTATATTTAGGTATAAAGAAGATTTTCTTGTATGCAAGCATTTAGCAATCGATATCGAAATGCTTCAAATAACTGGTATAACATATCTAAGTTAATAAACCTTCCTTAACGATTTGAAGTAAACATAAAGCCATAACGGCATAACGGCAGTGCATTTAGAATAATTCCGTAAGCTTATATTTAGGTATAAAGTCTATTTTCTTGTATACAAGCATTAAGCAATCGATGTCGAAATGCTTCAAATCATTAGTTTAACATATTTAAGTTAATTAACTTTCTCAAATCATTAGTTTATCATATTTAAGTTAATAAACTTTTTTTAGCTTACTGAAGTCTACATAAAGCCATGGCGGTATAACGGCAGTGTATTTAGAAGAATTCTGTAATGTTATAATTTTATATTTAGGTATAAAGTCGATTTTCTTGTATTTACAGATTAAGCAATCGATATCGAAAATCTCCAAATCATTAGTTAAACCTATTTAAGCTAATTAACCCTCTTTATCTTACTGAAGTCTACAAAAGCTATAACGGCATAACGGCAGTGCATTCAGAAGAATTCCGTTATTTTATATTTTCTTGCATATACACATTAAGCAATCGATATCGAAATGCCTCAAATCATTAGTTTAACATATTTAAGTTAATAAACTTTTTTTTAGCTTACTAAATTCTACATAAAGCCTTAACTATAATTTTATATTTAGGTATAAAGTCGATTTTCTTGTATTTACACATTTAGTAGTCGATATCGAAAATCTTCAAATCATTAGTTTAACATATTTAAGCTAATTAACCCCCTTTATCTTACTGAAGACTTCGATTTCGAAAATCTTCAAGTCATTACTTTAACATATTTAAGTTAATAAACCTTCTTTAACGAACCGAAATTAACATAAAGCCATAACTGCATAACGGCAGTGCATTTAGAAGAAATACGCACTCTTATATTTAGGTATAAAGTCGATTTTCTTGTATATACACATTAAGCAATCGATATCGAAATGCCTCAAATCATAAGTTTAACATATTTAAGTTAATTAACCCTCTTTATCTTACTGAAGTCTACAAACGCCTTAACGGCATAACGGCAAAGCATTTAGAAGAATTACGTAATCTTATATTTAGGTATAAAGTCGATTTTCTTGTATATATTAATTTAGCAATCGATATCGAAATGCTTCAAATCATTAGTTTAAAATATTTAAGTTAACAAACCTACTTTAACGCACTGAAGTTAACACAAAGCCATGGCGGCATAACGGCAGTTCAGGTAGAAGAATTCCGTAATCTTATATTTAGCTATGAATTCGATTTTTTTGTATATTCACATTTAGCAATCGATATCTAAATGCTTCAAATCATTAGTTTAACAGATTTAAGTTAATAAACATTCTTTAACTAACTGAAGTTAAGATAAAGCCATAACGGTATAACGTCAGTGCATTTGGAAGAATTCCGTAACCTTATATTTAGGTATAAAGTCGATTTTGTTGTAAATATGCATTTAGCAATCGATTTCGAAATTCTTTAAATCATTAGTTTAACATATTTAAGTTAATAAAGCTTCTTTAACGCACTGAAGTCCACATCAAGGCTTAACGGCATAACGGCAGTGCATTTAGAGGAATTCCGTTATCTTATATTTAGGTATAAATTCGTTTTTCTTGTATATACGCATTTAGCAATCGATATCGAAATGCTTCAAATCATTAGTTTAACATATTTTAGTTAATAAACCTTCTTTTTCTTACTGAACTTCACATAATGCCATAACGGTATAAAGGCAGCGCATTTGGAAGAATTCTGTAATCTTATATTTCGGTATAAAGTCGATTTTGTTGTATATACACAATTAGCAATCGATGTCGAGAAGCTTCAACCCATTAGTTTAACATATTTAAGTGAATAAAGCTTCTTTAACGCACTGAAGTCCACATAAAGGCTTAACGGCATAACGGCAGTGCATTTAGAAGAATTCCGTAATCTTATATTTAGGTATAAATTCGATTTTCTTGTATATACACATTTAGCAATCGATATCGAAATGCTTCAAATCATTAGTTTAACATATTTTAGTTAATAAACTTTTTTAAGCTTACTGAAGTCTACATAAAGCCATGGCGGCATAATGGCAGTGCATTCAGAGAAATTCCGTAATGTTATAATTTTATATTTAGGTATAAAGTCGATTTTGTTGTATATACGCATTTAGCAATCGATATCGAAATGCTTCAAATCATTAGTTTAACATATTTTAGTTAATTAACCTTCTTTTTCTTACTGAACTTCACATAATGCCATAACGGTATAAAGGCAGCGCATTTGGAAGAATTTCGTAATCTTATGTTTAGGTATAAAGTCGATTTTGTTGTATATACACAATTAGCAATCGATATCGAGATGCTTCAACGCATTATTTTAACATATTTAAGTTAATAAACCTTCTTTAACGAACTGAAGTTGGCATAAAGCCATGGCGGCATAACGGCAGTGCATTTAGAAGAATTCCGTAATCTTATATTTCGGTATAAAGTCGATTTTGTTGTATGTACACATTTAGCAATCGATATCGAAATGATTCAAATAATTAGTTTAACATATTTAAGTTAATAAACCTTCTTTAATGAACTGAAGTTGGCATAAAGCCCTGGCGGCATAACGATAGTGCATTTAGGAGAATTCCGTAATCTTATATTTAGGTGTAATGTCGATTTTCTTGTATTTACATATTAAGCAATCGATATCAAAATGCTTCAAATCATTAGTTTAACATATTTAAGTCAATTAACCTTCTATAACTTATTGAAGTTGATTAAAGCCATGGCGGCATAACGGCAGTACATTTAGAAGAATGCCGTAATCTTATATTTAGGTGTAAAGTCGATTTTCTTTAATTTACATAATAAGCAATCGATATCGAAATGCTTCAAATCATTAGTTTAACATATTTAAGTTAATAAACCTTCTTTAACTCACTGAAGTCTACATTAAGCCTTAACGGCATAACGGCAGTGCATTTAGAAGAACTATGTTATCTTATATTTAGGTATAAATTCGATTTTCTTGTTTATACACATTTAGCAATCGATATCGAAATGCTTCAAATCATAAGTTTAACATATTTAAGTTAATAAACTTTTTTTAGCTTACTGAAGTCTACATAAAGCCATGGCGGTATAACGGCAGTGCATTTAGAAGAATTATGTTATCTTATATTTAGGTATAAATTCGATTTTCTTGTTTATACACATTTAGCAATCGATATCGAAATGCTTCAAATCATTAGTTTAACATATTTAAGTAAATAAACTTTTTTTAGCTTACTGAAGTCTACATAAAGCCATGGCGGCATATCGGCAGTGCATTTAGAGGAATTCCGTAATCTTATATTTAGGTATAAAGTCGATTTTGTTGTATATACACATTTAGCAATCGATATCGAGATGCTTCAAATCATTAGTTTAACATATTTTAGTTAATTAACCTTCTTTTTCTTACTGAACTTCACATAATGCCATAACGGTATAAAGGCAGCGCATTTGGAAGAATTTCGTAATCTTATGTTTAGGTATAAAGTCGATTTTGTTGTATATACACAATTAGCAATCGATATCGAGATGCTTTAACGCATTATTTTAACATATTTAAGTTAATAAACCTTCTTTAACGAACTGAAGTTGTCATAAAGACCTGGCGGCATAACGATAGTGCATTTAGGAGAATTCCGTAATCTTATATTTAGGTATAAAGTCGATTTTCTTGTATATACACATTTAGCAATCGATATCGAAATGCCTCAAATCATTAGTTTAACATATTTAAGTTAATAAACCTTCTTTAGCATATTGAAGTTGATATAAAGATATGGCGGCATAACGGCAGTACATTTAGAAGAATGCCGTAATCTTATATTTAGGTTTAAAGTCGATTTTTTTAAATTTACATAATAAGCAATCGATATCGAAATGCTTCAAATCATTAGCTTAACATATTTAAGTTAATAAACCTTTTTTTAGCTTACTGAAGTCTACATAAAGCCGTAGCGGTATAACGGCAGTGCATTTAGAAGAATTTCGTAATGTTATAATTTTATATTTAGGTATAAAGTCGATTTTCTTGTATTTACACATTTAGCAATCGATATCGAAAATCTTCAAAGCATCAGTATAACATATTTAAGTTAATTAACCCTCTTTATCTTACTGAAGTCTACAAAAACCTTAACGGCATAACGTCAGTGCATTAAGAAGAATTCCGTAATCATATATTTAGGTATAAAGTCGATTTTCTTGTATATACACATTTAGCATCCGGTAACGAAATGCTCCAAATCTTTAGCTTAACATATTTAAGTTAATTAACCTTCTTTAACGTATTGAAGGTGATATAAAGCCATGGCGGCATAACGACAGTACATTTGGAAGAATTCCGTTATCTTATATTTAGGTATAAAGAAGATTTTCTTATATACAAGCATTTAGCAATCGATATCGAAATGCTTCAAATAACTGGTATAAAATATCTAAGTTAATAAACCTTCTTCAACGAACTGAAGTTAACATAAAGCCATAACGGCATAACGGCAGTGCATTTAGAATAATTCCGTAAGCTTATATTTAGGTATAAAGTCGATTTTCTTGTATACAAGCATTCAGCAATCGATATCGAAATGCTTCAAATCATTAGTTTAACACATTTAAGTTAATTAACCTTCTTTATCTTACTGAAGTTTACATAAAGCCATAACGGTATAACGGCAGTGCTTTTGGGAGAATTTCGTTATCTTATATTTAGGTATAAAGTCGATTTTGTTGTATATACACATTTAGCAATCGATATCGAAATGCCTCAAATTATTAGTTTAACATATTTAAGTTAGTAAACTTTTTTTAGCTTACTGAAGTCAACATAAAGCCATGGCGGTATAACGGCAGTGCATTTAGAAGAATTCCGTAATGTTATAATTTTATATTTAGGTATAAAGTTGATTTTCTTGTATTTACACATTTAGCAATCGATATCGAAAATTTTCAAATCGATAGTTTAACATATTTAAGCTAATTAACCCTCTTTATTTTACTGAAGTCTTTATCTTACTGAAGTCTACAAAAGCCTTAACGGCATAACGGCATAAACCTTCTTTAACGAACCGAAATTAACATAAAGCCATAACGGCATAACGGCAGTGCATTTAGAAAAATTCCGTTATCTGATATTTAGGTATAAAGTCGATTTTCTTGTATACACTCATTTAGCAATCGATATCGAAATGCTTCAAATCATTAGTTTAACATATTTAAGTTAATAAAGCTTATTTAACGCACTGAAGTTAACATAAAGCCATTGCTTCATAACGGCAGTGCCTTTAGATTTTGTATTGTATATACGCATTTAGCAATCGATATCGAAATGCTGCAAATCATTGGTTTAACATATTTAAGTTAATTAACCTTCTTTAACGAACGGAAGTTGGCATAAAGCCATGGCGGCATAACGGCGGTGCATGTATAGGAATTTTGTAATCTTATGTTTAGGTATAAATTCGATTTTTTTGTATATACACATTTAGCAATCGATATCGAAATGCTTCAAATCATTTGTTTAACATATTTAAGTTAACAAACCTAGTTTAACGCACTGAAGTTAACACAAAGCCATGACGGCATAACGGCAGTGCATGTAGAAGAATTCCGTAATCTTATATTTATGTATAGATTCCATATTTTTGTATATACACATTTCGCAATCGATATCGAAATGCTTCAAATCATTAGATTAACATATTTAAGTTAATTAACCTTCTTTAACGTATTGAAGTATATATTAAGCCATGACGGCATAATGACAGTACATTTGGAAGAGTTCCGTAATCTTATATTTAGGTATAAAGAAGATTTTCCTATATATATGCATTTAGCAATCGATTTCGAAAATTTTGAAATCATTAGTTTAACATATTTAAGTTAATAAACCTTCTTTAACGAACAGAAGTTAACATAAATCCATAACGGCATAACGGCAGTGCATTTAGAAGAATTCTGTTATCTTATATTTAGGTATAAAGTCGATTTTCTTGTATATACACATTCAGCAATCGATAACGAAATGCTTCAAATCATTAGTTTAACATATCTAAGTTAATTAACCTTCTTTATCTTACTGAAGTTTAGATAAAGCCATTACGGTAGAACGGCAGTGAATTTAGAAGAATTCCGTATTCTTATATTTAGGTATAAAATCGATTTTTTTGTATATACACATTCAGCAATCGATATCGAAATGCTTCAAATCATTACTTTCACATATTTAAATTAATTTGAACCTTTTCTCTTAACGAACTGAAGTACTAAATCAAAACGCATGGTAAGCATAACGGCAAGATGCATTTAGAAGAATTCACGTTATCTTATGGTTTAGGTATAAAGTCGTATTTTCTTGTATATGCACAGTTAGTGAGCGATCGCTATCGAAATGCTACAAATCTTTTTTATACTATGGTTAAGTTATCAAAAGCTGCTTAATGCACTGAAGTTACATAAAGCCATGGCGGCATAACTGGCAGTGCATGTAGAAGAATTCCATAGATCTTATGATTTAGGTATAAATCGATTTTCTTGTACTAGTCACAGTTAGCAAGTCGATATCGAAATGCCCAAATCATTAGTTTAACATATTTAAGTTAAATTACGGCTTCTTTAATGCTACGAAAGTTGAACATGGAAGCCATGGCGCATAACGGCAGTAACATTTAGAAGAAATATCCGTAATCTTACTTTTAAGGTAATTAAAGTCGATTATTCTTAAAAATATACACATTAGCAATCGATATCGAAATGCTTCAAATCATTAGTTTACATATTTAAGTTAATTAACCCTCTTTATCTTACTGAAGTCTACAAACGCCTTAACGGCATAACGGCAAAGCATTTAGAAGAATTACGTAATCTTATATTTAGGTATAAAGTCGTTTTTCTTGTATATACTCATTTAGCAATCGCTATCGAAATGCTTCAAATAACTGGTTTAACATATGTATTCAAGTTATTTAGCCTCCTTGATCTTACTGGAGTTTACATAAAGCCTTATCGGCATGACGGCAGTGCACGTAGAAGAATTCCTTAGTCTTATATTTAGGGATAAAGTCGATTTTCTTTTATATACACAGTTAGCGAGCGATATCGAAATGCTCCAAATCATTATTTTAACATATTTAAGTTAATAAAGCTTCTTTAACGCACTGAAGTTAACATAAAGCCATGGCTGCATAACGGCAGTGCATGTAGAAAAATACCGTAATCTTATATTTAAGTAAAAAGTCGATATTGTTAAATATACACATCTAACAATCGATATCGAAATGCTTCATATCATTAGTTTAGCATATTTAAGTTAATTAACCTTCTTTATCTTACTGAAGTCTACATAAAGCCTTAACGGCATAACGGCAGTGCATTTAGAAGAATTACTTAATGTTGTATTTGTGTATAAAGTCGATTTTCTTGTATATACACATTTAGCAATCGATAACGAAATGCCTCAAATAACTGGTTTAACATTTTAAAATTAATAAACCTTCTTTAACTAACTAAAGTTAACATAAAGCCATAACGGCATAACGGAAGTGCATTTGGAAGAATTCCGTAATCTTACATTTAGGTATAAAGTCGATTTTGTTGTATATACACATTTAGCAATCGATATCGAAATGCTTCAAATCATTAGTTTAACATATTTAAGTTAATAAAGCTCCTTTAACGCACTGAAGTGAACACAAAGCCATGGCGGCATAACGGCAGTGCATGTAGAAGAATTCCGTAATCTTATATGTAGGTATAAATTCCATTTTTTTGTATACACATTTTGCAATCGATATCGAAATGCTTCAAATCATAAGTTTAACATATTTAAGTTAATTAACCTTCTTTAACGTATTGAAGTATATATAAAGCCATGGCGGTACGTTTGGAAGAATTCCGTAATCTTATATTTAGGTGTAAAGAAGATTTTCTTGTACATATGCATTTAGCAATCGATTTCGAAAATTTTCAAATCATTAGTTTAACATATTTAAGTTAATAAACCTTCTTTAACGAACAGAAGTTAACCAAAAGCCATAACGGCATAACGGCAGTGCATTTAGAAGAATTCTGTTATTTTATATTTAGGTATGAAGTCGATTTTCTTGTATATACACATTTAGCAATCGATAAAGAAATGCTTCAAATCATAAGTTTAACATATTTAAGTTAATTAACCTTCTTTATCTTACTGAAGTTTACATAAAGCCATTACGGTAGAACGGCAGTGAATTTAGAAGAATTCCGTATTCTTATATTTGGTATAAAATCGATTTTTTTGTATATACACATTCAACAATCGATATCGAAATGCTTCAAATCATTACTTTCACATATTTAAATTAATAAACCTTTTTTTAACGAACTGAAGTTTACATAAAAGCATGGTAGCATAACGGCAGTGCATTTAGAAGAATTCCGTAATCTTATATTTAGATATAAAGACGATTTTCTTGTATCTACATATTTAGCAATCGATATCGAAATGCTTCAAATCATAAGTTTAACATATTTAAGTTAATAAACCTTCTTTAAGGAACAGAAGTTAACATAAAGCCATGGCGGCATAACAGCAGTGCATGTAGAAGAATTCCATAATCTTTTCGTTAGGTATAAAATCGATTTTCTTGTATATACAAATTTAGCAATCGATATCGAGATGCTCCAATTCGATAGTTTAACATATTTTAGTTAATAAACCTTCTTCAACGAACTGAGGTTATATTTAGGTAAAAAGTCGATTTTCTTGTATTTACATATTTAGCAATCGATATCGAGATGCTTCAAATCATTAGTTTAACATATTTAAGTTAATAAACCTTTAACGCACAGAGGTCTACATAAAGCCTTAACGGTAAAACTGCAGTGCATTTAAAAGAATTCCGCAGACTTATATTTAAGTATAAAGTCGATTTTCTTGTATAAATGCATTTAGAAATCGATATCGAAATGCTTAAAATCATTAGTTTAACATGTTTAAGTTAACAAACCTAATTTAACGAACTGAAGTTGACATAAAGCCATGGCGGAATAGCGGCAGTGCATTTGGAAGAATTCCGTTATCCTATGTTTAGGTATAAAGTCAGGTTTCTTGTACTAGCACATTTAGCAATCGATATCGAAATGCTTCAAATCATTAGTTTAACATATTTAAGTTAATAAACCTTTAACGCACAGAGGTCTACATAAAGCCTTAACGGTATAACTGCAGTGCATTTAAAAGAATTCCGTAATCTTATATTTAAGTATAAAGTCGATTTTCTTGTATATATACATTTAGCAATCGATATCGAAATGCACCAAATCATTAGTTTAACATATTTAAGTTAACAAACTTGCTTTATAGAACTGAAGTTGATATAAAGCCATGGCGGAATAGCGGCAGTGCATTTGGATGAATTCCGTTATCCTATGTTTAGGTATAAAGTCAGGTTTCTTGTACTAGCACATTTATCAATCGATATCGAAATGCTTCAAATCATTAGTTTAACATATTTAAGTTAATTAACCCTCTTTATCTTACTGAAGTCTACATAAAGCCTTAACGGCATAACGGCAGTGCATTTAGAAGAATTACGTAACCTTATAATTAGGTATAAAGTCGATTTTCTTGTATATACTCATTTAGCAATCGATATCGAAATACCTCAAATCATTATTTTAACATATTTAAGTTAATAAAGCTTCTTTAACGCACTGAAGTTAACATAAAGCCATGGCGGCATAACGGTAGTGCATGTAGAAGAATTCCGTAATCTTATGTTTAGGTATAAATTCGATTTTGTTGTATATACACATTTAGCAATTGATATCGAAATGCTTCAAATCATTAGTTTAACATGTTTAAGTTAATAAACATTTTTTAGCTTACTGCAGTCTACATAAAGCCTTGGCGGTATAATGGCAGTGCATTTAGAAGAATTCCGTAATGTTATAATTTTATATTTAGGTATAAAGTCGATTTTCTTGTATTTACACTTTTAGCAATCGATATCGAAATGCTTCAAACCACTAGTTTAACATATTCAAAATAATTAACCTTCTTTAACGTATTGAAGGTGATAAAAAGCCATGGCGGCATAACGACAGTGCATGTAGAAGAATTCCGTAATCTTATATTCAAAAAAATCAATAAATCATTAGTTTAACATATTAAGTTAATAAACATTTTTTTAGCTTAATGAGGTCTACATAAAGCCTTAATGGTATAACGGCAGTGCATTTAGAAGAAATCCGTAATGTTATAATTTTATATTTAGGTATAAAGTCGATTTTGTTGTATTAACACATTTAGCAGTCGATATCGAAATGCTTCAAACCATTAGTTTAACATATTTAAAATAAAATAACCTTCTTTAACGTATTGTAGTTGATACAAACCATGGCGGCATAACGACAGTACATTTGGAAGAATTCCGTAATCTTATATTTACGTATATGAAATGTCGATTTTCTTGTATATACGCATTTAGCAATCGATATCGAAATGCTTCAAATCATTAGTTTAACATATTTAAGTTAACAAACCTTCTTTAACGAACTGAAGTTGACATAAAGCCATGGCGGATTAACGGCAGTGCATTTGGAAGAATTCCGTTATCCTAAGTTTAGGTATAAAGTCAAGTTTCTGGTACTAGCACATCTAGCAATCGATATCGAAATACTTCAAATCATTAGTTTAACATATTTAAGTTAAAATACCTTCTTTAACCTACGAAAGGTGACAGGAAGCCATGGCGGCATAACGGCAGTGCATGTAGAAGAATTCCGTAATTTTATATTTATGTATAAAATCGATTTGTGGTATAAACACATCGAGCAATCGATATCGAAATGCCTCAAATCATTAGTTTAACATATTTAAGTTAATTAAACCTATTTATCTTTCTGAAGTCTACATCAAGCCTTAGCGGCATAACGGCTGTGCATATAAAAGAATTACGTAATCTTATATTTAGGTATAATCTTATATTTAGATATAAAGTCGATATATATATCGAAATGTTTCAAATCATTATTTTAACAAATTTAAGTTAATAAACCTTCTTTAACGCACTGGAGTTAACATAAAGCCATAACGGTATAACAGCAGTGCATGTAAACGAATTCCGTAATCTTATGTTTAGGTGTAAATTCGATTTTGTTGTATATACACATTTAGCAATCGATATCGAAGTGCTTCAAATCATTAGTTAAACATATTTAAGTTAATAAACCTTCTTTAACGCACTGGAGTTAACATAAAGCCATAACGGTATAACAGCAGTGCATGTAAACGAATTCCGTAATCTTATGTTTAGGTGTAAATTCGATTTTGTTGTATATACACATTTAGCAATCGATATCGAAATGCTTCAAATCATTAGTTTAACATATTTAAGTTAATAAACCTTCTTTAACTCACTGAAGTCTACATAAAGCCTTAACGGCATAACGGCAGTACATTTGGAAGAATTCCGTAATCTTATATTTAGGCATAAAGTCGATTTTCTTGTATATACACATTTAGCAATCGATATCGAAATGCTTCAAATCATTAGTTTAACATATTAAGTTAATAAACATTTTTTAGCTTACTGAAGTCTACATAAAGCCTTAACGGTATAACGGCAGTGCATTTAGAAGAATTCCGTAATGTTATAATTTTATATTTAGGTGTTAAGTCGATTTTCTTGTATTTACACATTTAGCAGTCGATATCGAAATGCTTCAAATAACTGGTTTAACATATTTAAGTTAACAAACCTTCTTTTACGAACTGCAGTTGATACAAAGCCATGGCGGCATAACGGCAGTGCATTTCGAAGAATTCCGTTATCTTATATTTAGGTATAAATTGGACTTTCTTGTATATACACATTTAGAAACCGATATCGAAATGCTTCAACTCATTAGTTTAACTTATTTAAGTTAATAAACCTTCTTTAACGCACTGAAGTCTACATAAAGCCTTAACGGTATAACTGCACTGCATTTAGAAGAATTCCGTTATCTTATATTTAGATATAAATTCGACTTTCTTGTATATACACATTTAGAAACCGATATCGAAATGCTTCAAATTATTAGTTTAACTTATTTAAGTTAATAAACCTTCTTTAACGAATTGAATTTGACATAAAGCCATAGCGTTGTAACGACAGTACATTTGGAAGAATTCCGTAATCTTATATTTAGGTATAAAGTCGATTTTCTTGTATATACACATTTAGCAATCGATATCGAAATGCTTCAAATCATTAGTTTAACATATTTAAGTTAATAAACCTTCTTTAACTCACTGAAGTCTACATAAAACCTTAACGGCATAACGGCAGTGCATTTAGAAGAATTCAGTTATCTTGTATTTAGGTATAAAGTGGATTTTCTTGTATATACACATTTAGCAATCGATATCGAAATGCTTCAAATCATTAGTTTAACATATTTAAGTAAATAAACCTTCTTTAGCGCACTAAAGTCTACATAAAGCCCTAATGGCATAACGGCAGTGCATTTAGAAGAATTCTATAGTGTTATAATTTTATATTTAGGTATAAATTCGATTTTCTTGTATATACACATTTAGCAATCGATATCGAAATGCTTCAGCTAATTAATTTAACATATTTAAGTTAATAAACCTTCTTTAACTTTCATAACTGCAGTGCACGTAGAAGAATTCCATAATCTTATATTTAGGTATAAAGTCGATTTTCTTGTATATGCATATTTAGCTATCGATGCCGAAATGCTTCAAATCATTAGTTTAACATATTAAGTTAATAAACATTTTTCAGCTTACTGAAGTCTACATAAAGCCTTAACGGTATAACGGCAGTGCATTTAGAAGAATTCCGTAATGTTGTAATTTTATATTTAGGTGTAAATTCGATTTTCTTGTATTTACACATTTAGAAGTCGATATCGAAATGCTTCAAATCATTAGTTTAACATATTTAAGTTAATAAACCTTCTTTAATGAACTGAAGTTGATACAAAGCCATGGCGCCATAACGACAGTACATTTGGAAGAATTCCGTAATCTTATATTTAGTTATAAAGTCAATTTTCTTGTATATACACATTTAGCAATCGATATCGAAATGCTTCAAATCATTAGTTTAACATATTAAGTTAATAAACATTTTTTAGCTTACTGAAGTCAACATAAAGCCTTAACGGCATAACGGCAGTGCATTTAGAAGAATTCCGTAATGTTATATTTAGGTGTAAAGTCGGTTTTCTTGTACTTACACATTTAGCAGTCGATATCGAAATGCTTAAAATCATTGGTTTTACATTTTCAAGTTATTTATAATAAAGCTTCTTTAACGCACTGAAGTTTACATAAAGCCTTAACGGTATAACTGCAGTGCATTTAAAAGAATTCCGTAATCTTATATTTAGGTACAAAGTCGCTTTTCTTGTATTTACCTATTTAGCAATCGATATCGAAATGCCTCAAATCGTAAGTTTAACATATTTAAGTTAATTATTCCCCTCTATCTTACTGAAGTCTACATAAAGCCTTAACGGCATAACGGCAGTGCGTTTAGAAGAATTCCGTTATCTAATGTTTATGTATAAATTCGATTTTCTTGTATATACACATTTAGCAAGCGATATCGAAATGTTTCAAATCATTAGTTTTACATATTTAAGTTAGTTAACCTTCTTTAACATATTGAAGTCGATGTAAAGCCATGGCGGCATAACGGAACTGCATGTAGAAGAATTCCGTAATCTTATGTTCAGGTATAAAGTCGATTTTCTTGTATATACACATTTAGCTATCGATATCGAAATGCTTCAAATCATTAGTTTAACATATTTTAGTTAATCAACCATCTTTAACGTATTGAAGGTGAAATAAAGCCATGGCGGCATAACGATAGTAATTTGGAAGAATTCCGTAATCTTATATTTAGGTATAAAGTCGATTTTCTTGTATATATGCATTTAGAAATCGATATCGAAATACTTCAAATCATTAGTTTAACATATTTAAGTTAATTAACCCTATTTATCTTTCTGAAGTCTACGTCAAGCCTTAGAGGCATAACGGCAGTGCATTTTGAAGAATTACGTAATCTTATATTTAGGTATAATCTTATATTTAGATATAAAGTCGATATATATATCGAAATGTTTCAAATCATTATTTTAACATATTTAAGTTAATAAACCTTCTTTAACGCACTGGAGTTAACATAAAGCCATGGCGGTATAACGGCAGTGCATGTTATCTTATGTTTAGGTATAAATTCGATTTTGTTGTATATACACATTTAGCAATTGATATCGAGATGCTTCAGCTCATTAGTTTAACATATTTAAGTTAATAAACTTTCTGCAAAGAACTGAAGCTGGCATAAAATCATGGCGGCATAACGGCAGTGCAAGTAGAAGAATTCCGTTATCTTATATTTAGGTATATAGTCGATTTTCTTGTATATACACATTTAGCAATCGATATCGAAATGCTTCAAATCATTAGTTTAATATATTTAAGTTAATAAACCTTCTCTAACTCACTGAAGTCTACATAAAGCCTTAACCGCATAACGGCAGTGTATTTAGAAGAATTCCGTTATCTTACATTTAGGTATAAGTTAGATTTTCTTGTATATACACATTTTGCAATCGATATCGAGATGCTTCAACTCATTAGTTTAACATATTTAAGTTAATAAACTTTCTTCAAAGAACTGAAGTTGGCATAAAATCATGGCGGCATAACGGCAGTGCATTTGGAAGAATTCCGTAATCTTATATTTAGGCATAAAGTCGAATTTCTTGTACATACACATTTTGCAATCGATATCGAAATGCTTCAAATCATTAGTTAAACATATTTAAGTTACTTAACCCTCTTTTTCTTACTGAAGTCTGCAAAAGACTTAACTTGTATTTAGAAGAATTACGTAATCTTATATTTAGGTATGATTTCTATATTCTTGTATATACTCATTTAGCAAACAATATCGAAATGCTTCAAATCATTAGTTTAACATATTAAAGTTATTTAATCCTCTTTATCTTACTGAAGTCTACAAAAGGCTTAACGGCATAACGGCAGTGCATTTGAAAGAGTTCCGTAATCTTATATTTAGGTATAAAGTCGATTTTCTTGTATATACACATTTAGCAATCGATATCGAAATGCTTCAAATCATTAGTTTAACATATTTAAGTTAATAAACCTTCTTTAGCGCACTAAAGTCTACATAAAGCCCTAATGGCATAACGGCAGTGCATTTAGAAGAATTCTATAGTGTTATAATTTTATATATAGGTATAAATTCGATTTTCTTGTATATACACATTTAGCAATCGATATCGAAATGCTTAAAATCATTAGTTTTACATTTTCAAGTTATTTATAATAAAGCTTCTTTAACGCACTGAAGTTTACATAAAGCCTTAACGGTATAACTGCAGTGCATTTAAAAGAATTCCGTAATCTTATATTTAGGTACAAAGTCGATTTTCTTGTATTTACCTATTTAGCAATCGATATCGAAATGCCTCAAATCGTAAGTTTAACATATTTAAGTTAATTATTCCCCTCTATCTTACTGAAGTCTACATAAAGCCTAACGGCATAACGGCAGTGCGTTTAGAAGAATTCCGTTATCTAATATTTATGTATAAATTCGATTTTCTTGTATATACACATTTAGCAAGCGATATCGAAATGCTTCAAATCATTAGTTTAAGATATTTAAGTTAGTAAACTTCTTTTTGGCATACTGAAGTCTTCACAAAGCCTTAACGGTATAACGGCAGTGCATTTGGAAGAATTCCGTAACCTTAAATTTAGGTATAAAGTCGATTTTCTTGTATATACACATTTAGCAATTGATACCGAAATGCTTCAAATCATTAGTTTAACATATTTAAGTAAATTAAACTTCTTTATCTTACTGCAGTTTACATAATGCCATAACGGTATAACGGCAGCGCATTTGGAAGAATGCCGTAATCTAATATTTAGGTATAAAGTCGATTTTCTTGTATATGTGCATATAGCAGTCGATATCGAAAGGCTTCAAAAAACTGGTTTATCATATTTAAGTTAATAAACCTTCCTTAAGGAACAGAGGTTAACATAAAGCCATAACGGCATAACGGCAGTGCATTTAGAAGAATTCCGTAATCCTATATTTAGATATAGATTCGATTTTCTTGTATATACACATTTAGCAATCGATACCAAAATGCTTCAAATCATTAGTTTAATATATTTAAGTTAATAAACCTTCTTTAACGATCTGAAGTTGGCTTAACGCCATGGCGGCATAACGGCAGTGCATTTAGAAGAATTCCGTGATCTTAAATTGGGGTATAAAGTCGATTTTCTTGTATATACACCTTTAGCAATCGATATCAAAATGCTTCAAATCATTAGTTTAATATATTTAAGTTAATAAACCTTCTTTAACGATCTGAAGTTGGCTTCAAGCCAAGGCGGCATAACGGCAGTTCATTTAGAAGAATTCCGTAATCTTATTTTTAGGTACAAATTCGATTTTCTTGTATATACCCATTTGGCAATCGATATCGAAATGCTTCAAATAACTGGTTTAACATTATTAAGTTAATTAACCCTCTTTATCTTATTTTAGTCTACAAAAGCCTTAACGGCATAACGGCAGTGCATTTGGAAGAATTACGTAATCTCATATTTAGGTATAAAGTCTTTTCTTGTATTCACACATTTAGCAATCGATATCGAAATGCTTCAAATCATTAGTTTAACATATTTAAGTTAATTAACCCCCTTTATATTATTGAAGTCTACAAAAGCCTTAACGGCAGTGCATTTAGAAGAATTCCGTATTCTTATATTTATGTATGTATTCGATTTTCTTGCATATACACATTTAGCAATCGATATCGAAATGCTTCAAATCATTAGTTTAAAATATTTAAGTTAATTAACCTTCTTTAACGTAATGAAGTTGATATAAAGCCATGGCGGCATAACGACAGTACATTTGGAAGAATTCCGTAATTATATATTTAGGTATAAAGTCGATTTTCTTATATATATGCATTAAGCAAACGATATCGAAGTAACTGGTTTAACATATTTAAGTTATTAAACCTTCTTTAACGAACTGAAGTTAACACAAAGCCATAACGGCATAACGGCAGTGCAGAAAGAATAACTCCGTTATCTTATATTTAGGTATAAAGTCGATTTTCTTGTATTTACACATTTAGCAACCGATATCGAAATGCTTCAAAGCATTAGTTTAACATATTTAAGATAATTAACCTTCTCTATCTTGATGAAGTCTACAAAAGCCTTAACGGCATAAGGGCAGTGCATTTAGAAGGATTAATTAATATTATATTTAGGTATAAAGTCGATTTTCTTGTATATACTCATTTAGCAATCGATATCGAAATGCTTCAAATCATTAGTTTAACATATTTACGTTAATTAACCCTCTCTATCTTACTGAAGTCTACGAAAGCCTTAACGGCATAACGGCAGTGCATTTAGAAGAATTCCGTTATCTTAAATTTGGGTATAAAGTCGATTTTCTTGTATATACACATTTAGCAATCGATATCGAAATGCTTCAAATCATTAGTTTAACATATTTAAGTTAATTAACCCTCTCTATCTTACTGAAGTCTACGAAAGCCTTAACGGCATAACGGCAGTGCATTTAGAAGAATTCCGTTATCTTAAATTTGGGTATAAAGTCGATTTTCTTGTATATACACATTTAGCAATCGATATCGAAATGCTTCAAATCATTAGTTTAATATATTAAAGTTAATAAACCTTCTTTAACGAACTGAGGTTGGCATAAAGCCATAACGGCATAACGGCAGTGCATTTAGAAGAATTCCGTAATTATATATTTAGGTATAAAATCGATTTTCTTGTATATACACATTTAGCAATCGATACCGAAATGCTTCAAATCATTAGTTTAATATATTTAAGTTAATAAACCTTCTTTAACGCACTGAAGTTAACATAAGGCCATAACGGCATAACGGCAGTGCATTTAGAAGAATTCCGTTATCATATATTTAGGTATAAAATCGATTTTCTTGTATATACACATTTAGCAATCGATACCGAAATGCTTCAAATCATTAGTTTAACATATTTAAATTAATAAACCTTCTTCAACGAACTGAAGTTGGCTTAAAGCCATGTCGGCATAACGGCAGTGCATTTAGAAGAATTCCGTAATCTTAAATTTGGGTATAAAGCCGGTTTTCTGGTATATACACATTTAGCAATCGATATCAAAATGCTTCAAATCAATAGTTTAATATATTTAAGTTAATAAACCTTCTTTAACGTATTAAAGGTGATATAAAGCCATGGCGGCATAACGACAGTACATTTGGAAGATCTCCGTAATCTTATATTTAGGTATAAAGTCGATTTTTTTGTACATATGCATTTAGCAATCGATATCGAAATACTTCAAATAACTGGTTTAACATATTTAAGTTAATAAACCTTCTTTAACGCACTGAAGTTAACACAAAGCCATAACGGCATAACGGCAGTGCATTTAGAAGAATTCCTTTATCATATATTTAGGTATTAAGTCGATTTTCTTGTATATACACATTTAGCGATCGATATCGAAATGCTTCAAATCATTAGTTTAACATATTTAAGTTAATTAACCTTCTTTATCGTATTGAAGGTAATAAAAAGCCATGGCGGCATAACGACAGTACATTTGGAAGAATTCCGTAAGCTTATATTTAGGTATAAAAAATATTTTCTTGTATATATGCATTTAGCAATCGATTTTGAGAATCTTCAAATCATTAGTTTAACATATTTAAGTTAAATAACCATCTTAATCTTACTGAAGTCTACAAAAGCCTTAACGGCATAATGCCAGTGCATTTAGAAGAATTACGTAATCTTATATGTAGGTATATAGTCGATTTTCTTTTATATACTCATTTAGCAATCGATATCTAAATGCTTCAAATCATTAGTTTAACATATTAAAGTTAACAAACCTACTTTAACGCAATGAAGTTAACACAAAGCCATGGCGGCATAACGGCAGTGCATGTAGAATTCCGTAAACTTATATTTAGCTATAAATTCGATTTTTTTGTATATACACATTTAGCAATCGATATCTTAATGGTTCAAATCATTAGTTTAACATATTTAAGTTAATTAACCTTCTTTATCTTACTGAAGTTCACATAATGCCATAACGGAATAACGGCAGCGCATTTGGAAGAATTCCGTTATCTTTTATTTAGGTATAAAGTCGATTTTGTTGTATATACACATTAGCTATCGATATGGAGATGCTTCAACCCATTAGTTTAACATACTAAGTTAATAAACCTTCTTTAACGATCTGAAGTTGGCCTAAAGCCATGACGGCATAACGGCAGTTCATTTAGAAGAATTCCGTAATCTTAAATTTGGGTATAAAGTCGATTTTCTTGTATATACACATTTAGAAATCGATATCGAAATGATTTAAATCATTAGTTTAACATATTTAAGTTAATAAACCTTCTTTAACGCACTGAAGTTAACATAAAGCAATAACGGCATAACGGCAGTGCATTTAGAAGAATTCCGTAATCATATTTTTAGGTATAAAATCGATTTTCTTGTATATACACATTAAGCTATCGATATCGAAATGCTTCAAATCATTAGTTTAATATATTTAAGTTAATTAACCTTCTTTAACGAACTGAAGTTGAAGAATTCCGTTATCATATATTTAGGTATAAAATCGATTATCTTGTATATACACATTTAGCAATCGATATCGAAATGCTTCAAATCATTAGTTTAACATATTTAAGTTAATTAACCTTCTTTATCTTACTGAAGTTCACATAGTGCCATAACGGAATAACGGCAGCGCATTTGGAAGAATTCCGTAATCTTATATTTAGGTACAAAGTCGATTTTGTTGTATATACACATTAGCTATCGATATGGAGATGCTTCAACCCATTAGTTTAACATACTAAGTTAATAAACCTTCGTTAACGAACTGAAGTTGGCATAAAGTCATGGCGGCATAACGGCAGTGCATTTAGAAGAAATCCGTAATCTTAAATTTGGGTATAAAGTCGAATTTCTTGTATATACACACTAGCAATCGATATGGAGATGCTTTAACCCATTAGTTTAACATACTAAGTTAATAAACCTTCTTTAACGAACTGAAGTTGGCTTAAAGCCATGGCGGCATAACGACAGTGCATGTAGAAAAATTCCGTAATCTTATGTTTAGGTATAAAGTCGATTTTCTTGTATTTGCACAATTAGCAATCGATATCAAAATGCTTCAAATCATTAGTTTAACATATTTAAGTTAATTAACCTTCTTTAACTTACTGAAGTTCACATAATGCCATAACGGAATAACGGCAGCGCATTTGGAAGAATTCCGTAATCTTATATTTAGGTATAAAGTCGATTTTGTTGTATATACACACTAGCAATCGATATGGAGATAATCTTATATTTAGGTTTAAAGTCATATTTTGCAATCGATATCGAAATGATTGAAATCATTAGTTTAACACATTAAAGTTAATAAACCATCTTTAACGAACTGAAGTTGGCATAAAGCCATGGCGGCATAACGGCAGTGCATTTAGAAGAATTTCGTAAGCTTATATTTAGGTATAAAGTCGACTTTGTTGTATATACACATTTAGCAATCGATATCGAAATGCCTCAAATAACTGGTGTAACATATCCAAGTTAGTAAACCTTCTTTAACGAACTGAAGTTAACATAAAGCCATAACGGCATAACGGCAGTGCATTTAGAAGAATTCCGTAAGCTTATATTTAGGTATAAAGTCGATTTTGCTGTATATACGCATTAAGCAATCGATATCGAAATGCTTCAAATCATTAGTTTAACATATTTAAGTTAATTAACCTTCTTTATCGTATTGAAGGTAATAAAAAGCCATGGCGGCATAACGACAGTACATTTGGAAGAATTCCGTAACCTTATATTTAGGTATAAAAAATATTTTCTTGTATATATGCATTTAGCAATCGATTTTGAGAATCTTCAAATCATTAGTTTAACATATTTAAGTTAAATAACCATCTTAATCTTACTGAAGTCTACAAAAGCCTTAACGGCATAATGCCAGTGCATTAAGAAGAATTACGTAATTTTATATGTAGGTATATAGTCGATTTTCTTTTATATACTCATTTAGCAATCGATATCTAAATGCTTCAAATCGTTAGTTTAACATATTAAAGTTAACAAACATACTTTAACGCAATGAAGTTAACATAAAGCCATGGCGGCATAACGGCAGTGCATGTAGAATTCCGTAAACTTATATTTAGCTATAAATTCGATTTTTTTGTATATACACATTTAGCAATCGATATCTTAATGGTTCAAATCATTAGTTTAACATATTTAAGTTAATTAACCCTTTTTAACGTATTGAAGTTGATATAAAGCCATTACGGTATAACGTCAGTGCATTTGGATCAATTCCGTAATCTTATATTTAGGTATAAAGTCGATTTTGCTGTATATATGCATTTAGCAATCGATATCGAAATGCTTCAAATCATTAGTTTAACATATTTAAGTTAATTAACCTTCTTTATCTTACTGAAGTTTACATAATGCCATAACGGTATAACGGCAGCGCATTTGGAAGAATTCCGTAATCCTATATTTAGGTATAAAGTCGATTTTCTTGTATATGTGCATATAGCAATCGATATCGAAAGGCTTCAAAAAACGGGTATAACATATTTAAGTTAATAAACCTTCCTTAAGGAACAGAAGTCAACATAAAGCCATAACGGCATAACGGCAGTGCATTTAGAAGAATTCCCTTATCATATATTTAGGTACAAAATCGATTTTCTTGTATATACACATTTAGCGATCGATATCGAATTGCTTCAAATCATTAGTTTAACATATTTAAGTTAATTAACCTTCTTTATCTTACTGAAGTTCACATAATGCCATAACGGAATAACGGCAGCGCATTTGGAAGAATTCCGTAATCTTATATTTAGGTACAAAGTCGATTTTGTTGTATATACACATTAGCTATCGATATGGAGATGCTTCAACCCATTAGTTTAACATACTAAGTTAATAAACCTTCGTTAACGAACTGAAGTTGGCATAAAGTCATGGCGGCATAACGGCAGTGCATTTAGAAGAAATCCGTAATCTTAAATTTGGGTATAAAGTCGAATTTCTTGTATATACACACTAGCGATCGATATGGAGATGCTTTAACCCATTAGTTTAACATACTAAGTTAATAAACCTTCTTTAACGAACTGAAGTTGGCATAAAGCCATGGCGGCATAACGACAGTGCATGTAGAAAAATTCCGTAATCTTATGTTTAGGTATAAAGTCGATTTTCTTGTATTTGCACAATTAGCAATCGATATCGAAATGCTTCAAATCATTAGTTTAACATATTTAAGCTAAATAACCTTCTTTAACTTATTGAAGGTGATATAAAGCCATGGCGGCATAACGACAGTGCATGTAGAAAAATTCCGTAATCTTATGTTTAGGTATAACGTCGATTTTCTTGTGTTTGCACAATTAGCAATCGATATCGAAATGCTTCAAATCATTAGTTTAACATATTTAAGTTAATTAACCTTCTTTATCTTACTGAAGTTTACATAATGCCATAACGGTATAACGGCAGCGAATTTGGAAGAATACCGTAATCTTATATTTAGGTATAAAGTCGATTTTGTTGTATATACACATTAGCTATCGATATGGAGATGCTTTAACCCATTAGTTTAACATACTAAGTTAATAAACCTTCTTTAACGAACTGAAGTTGGCATAAAGCCATCGCGGCATAACGACAGTGCATGTAGAAAAATTCCGTAACCTTATGTTTAGGTATAACGTCGATTTTCTTGTATTTGCAGAATTAGCAATCGATATCGAAATGCTTCAAATCATTAGTTTAACATATTTAAGTTAGTAAACTTTTAGTATAAGGGCAGTGCATTTGGAAGAATTCCGTTATCTTAAATTTAGGTGTAAAGTCGATTTAGTTGTATTTACATATTTAGCAATCGATATCGAAATGATTCAAATCATTAGTTTAACATATTTAAGTTAGTAAACTTTTTTTTAGCTTACTGAAGTCTTCACAAAGCCTTAACGGTATAACGGCAGTGCATTTAGGAGAATTCCGTTATCTTATATTTAGGTATAAATTCGATTTTCTTGTATACACACATTTAGCAATAGATATCGAAATGCTTCAAATCATTAGTTTAACATATTCAAGTTAATTAACCTTCTTTAACGTATTGAAGTTGATATAAAGCCATGGCGGCATAAATTCGATTTTCTTGTATATACACATTTAGCAATAGATATCGAAATGCTTCAAATCATTAGTTTAACAAATTCAAGTTAACTAACCTTTTTTTAACGTATTGAAGTTGATATAAAGCCATGACGGCATAACGACAGTACATTAGGAAGAATTCCGTAATCTTATATTTAGGTATATAGGCGATTTTCTTGTATATATGCATTAAGAAATCGATATCGAAATACTTCAAATAACCGGTTTAACATATTAAAGTTAAAAAACCTTGTTAACATAAAGCCATAACGGCATAACGGCAAAGCATTTAGAAGAATTCCGTTATCTTATATTTAGGTATAAAGTCGTTTTTCTTGTATCTGCACATTTAGCAATCGATATCAAAATGCTTCAAACCATAATTTTAACATATTTAAGTTTTTAACGAGCTGAAGTTTGCATTAAGTCATGGCGGCATAACGGCAGTGCATTTGGAAGAATTCCGTAATCTTAAATTTGGGTATAAAGTCGATTTTCTTGTATGTACACATTTAGCAATCGATAACGAAATGCTTCAAATCATTAGTTTAAAATATTTAAGTTAATAAACCCTCTTTATCTTACTGAAGTTTACATAAAGCCATAACGGTATAACGGCAGTGCATTTGGATGAATTCCGTAATCTTATATTTAGGTATAAAGTCGATTTTCTGGTATTTACATTTTTGGCAAGCGATATCGAAATGCTTCAAATCATAAGTTTAACATATTTAAGTTAATTAACCTTCTTTAACGTATGGAAGTTGATAAAAAGCCATGGCGGCATAACGACAGTACATCTGGAAGAATTCCGTAGTCTTATATTTAGGTATAAAGTCGATTTTCTTGTATATACACATTTAGCAATCGATATCGAAATGCTTCAAATAACTGGTTTAACATATTTAAGTTAATAAACCTTATTTAATGAACTCAAGTTAACATTAAGCCATATCGGCATAACGGCAGTCCATTTAGAATAACTCCATTATCTTATATTTAGGTATAAAATCGACTTTTTTGTATATACACATTTAGCTATCGATATCGAGAGGCGTCAACTCATTATTTTGACATATTTTAGTTAATTAACCATCTTTATCTTACTTAAGTCTACAAAAGCCTTAACGGCATAACTCCAGTGCATTTGGAAGAATTCCGTAATCTCATATTTAGGTATAAAGTCGATTTTGTTGTATATACATATTTAGCAATCGATACCGAAATGCTTCAAATCATTAGTTTAACATATTTAAGTTAATAAAGCTTCTTTAACGCACTGAAGTTAACATAAAGCCATGGCGGCATAACGGCAGTGCATTTAGAAGAATTACGTAATCTTATGTTTAGGTATAAAGTCGATTTTCTTGTATATACACATTTATCAATCGATATCGAAATGCTTCAAATCGTTAGTTTACCATATTTAAGTTAATTAACCTTCTTTAACGTAATGAAGTCTACAAAAGCCTTAACGGCATAACGACAGTACATTTGGAAGAATTCCGTAATCTTATATTTAGGTATAAAGTCGATTTTTTTGTATATATGCATTAAGCAATCGATATCGAAATGCTTCAAATAACTGGTTTGACATATTTAAGTTAATAAACCTTCTTTAGCGAACAGAAGTTAACATAAAGCCATAACGGCATAACGGCAGTGCATTTAGAAGAATTCCGTAATCTTATATTTAGGTCTAAAGTCGATTTTTTTGTATATACGCATTTAGCAATCGATATCGAAATGCTTCAAATAACTGGTTTAACATATTTAAGTTAATAAACCTTCTTTAACGAACATAACGGCAGTGCATTTACAAGAATTCCGTAATCTTACATTTAGGTCTAAAGTCGATTTTCTTGTATATACGCATTTAGAAATCGATATCGAAATGCTTCAAATCATAAGTTTAACATATTTAAGGTAATTAACCATCCTTGTCTTACTGAAGTCTACAAAAGCCTTAGCGGCATAACAGCAGTGCATTTCGAAGAATTACGTAATCTAATGTTTAGGCATAAAGTCGATTTTCTTGCATATACTCATTTAGCAATCGATATCGAAATGCTTCAAATCATTAGTTTAACATATTTTAGTTAGTAAACTTGTTTTACATTACTGAAGTCTTCACAAAGCCTTAACGGTATAACGGCAGTGCATTTGGAAGAATTCCGTTATCTTATATTTAGGTATAAAGTCGATTTTCTTTAATTTACAAATTAAGCAATCGATACCAAAATGCTTCAAACCATTATTTTAATATATTTAAGTTAATAAACCTTTTTTAACGAACTGAAGTTGGCATAAGGTCATGGCGGCATAACGGCAGTGCATTTAGAAGAATTCCGTAATCTAAAGTTTGGGTATAAAGTCGATTTTCTAGCATATGTGCATTAAGCAATCGATTTCGAAATGCTTCAAATAACTGGTTTAACATATTGAGGTTAATAAACCTTCTTTTACGAACTGCAGTTAACATAAAGCCATGGCGGCATAACGGCAGTACATTTGGGAGAATTCCGTAATCTTATATTTAGGTATAAAGTCGATTTTCTAGTATATGTGCATTAAGCAATCGATTTCGAAATTCTTCAAATAACTGGTTTAACATATTGAGGTTAATAAACCTTCTTTAACGAACTGCAGTTAACATAAAGCCATAACGGCGTAACGGCATAACGGCAGTGCATTAAGAAGAACTCCGTTATCTTATATTTAGGTATATAATCGATTTTCTTGTATATACTCATTTAGCAATCGATATCGAAATGCTTCAAACCATTATTTTAGTATATTTAAGTTAATAAACCTTTTTTAACGAACTGAAGTTGGCATAAGGTCATGGCGGCATAACGGCAGTGCATTTAGAAGAACTCCGTTATCTTATATTTAGGTATAAAGTCGATTTTGTTGTATATACGCATTTAGCAATCGATATCGAAATGCTTCAAGTCATTAGTTTAATATATTTAAGTTAATTAACCTCCTTTAACGTATTGAAGGTGATACAAAGCCATGGCGGCATAACGACAGTACATTTGGAAGAATTCCGTAATCTTATATTTAGGTATAAAGTCGATTTTGTTGTATATACGAATTTAGCAATCGATATCGAAATGCTTCAAATCATTAGTTAAACATATTTAAGTTAATTAACCTTCTTTAACGTATTGAAGGTGATATAAAGCCATGGCGGCATAACGACAGTGCACGTAGAAGAATTCCGTAATCTTATATTTAGGTATAAAATCGATTTTCGTGTATATACAAATTTAGCAATCGATATCAAAATGCTTCAAACCATTATTTTAACATATTTAAGTTAATAAACCTTCTTTAACGAAGTGAAGTTGGCATAAAGCCATGGCCGCATAACGGCAGTGCATTTAGAAGAATTTCGTAATCTTAAATTTGGGTATAAAGTCGATTTTTTTGTATATACGCATTTAGCAATCGATATCGAAATGCTTCAAATCATTTCTTTAACATGTTTAAGTTAATAAGCCTTCTTTAACGAACTGAAGTTGGCATAAAGCCATGGCGGCACAACGGCAGTACACTTGGAAGAATTCCGTAATCTTATATTTAGGTATAAAGTCGAATTTCTAGTATATGTGCATTAAGCAATCGTTTTCGAAATGCTTCAAATAACTGGTTTAACATATTGATATTAATAAACTTTCTTTAACGAACTGCAGTTAACATAAAGCCATAACGGCATAATGGCATAACGGCAGTGCATTAAGAAGAACTCCGTTATCTTATATTTAGGTATAAAATCGATTTTCTTGTATATACTCATTTAGCAATCGATATGGAAATGCCTCAAATCATTAGTTTAACATATTTAAGTTAATAAAGCTTCTTTAATGCACTGCAGTTAACATAAAGCCATGGCGGCTTAAGGGCAGTGTATGTAGAAGAATTCCGTAATCTTATATTTAGGTATAAAGTCGATTTTTTTGTATATATGCATTTAGCATTCGATATCGAAATGCTTCAAATCATTAGTTTAACATATTTATGTTAGTAAACTTTTTTGAGCTTACTGAAGTCTTCACAAAGCCTTAACGGTATAACGGCAGTGCATTTAGAAGAATTCCGTAATCTTATATTTAGGTCTAAAGTCGATTTTCTTGTATATATCCCATTTAGAAATCGATATCGAAATGCTTCAAATCATAAGTTTAACATATTTAAGGTAATTAACCATCCTTGTCTATTGAAGTCTACAAAAGCCTTAACGGCATAACAGCAGTGCATTTCGAAGAATTACGTAATCTTATATTTAGGTATAAAGTCGATTTTCTTGCACATACTCATTTAGCAATCGATACCAAAATGCTTCAAACCATTATTTTAATATATTTAAAATAATAAACCTTCTTTAACGAACTGAAGTTAGCATAAGGTCATGGCGGCATAACAGCAGTGCATTTAGAAGAATTCCGTAATCTTATATTTAGGTCTAAAGTCGATTTTTTTGTATATACGCATTTAGCAATCGATATCGAATTGCTTCAAATCATAAGTTTAACATATTTAAGGTAATTAACCATCCTTGTCTTACTGGAGTCTACAAAAGCCTTAACGGCATAACAGCAGTGCCTTTCGAAGAATTACGTAATCTTAAATTTAGGTATAAAGTCGATTTTCTTGCATATACTCATTTAGCAATCGATATCGAAATGCTTCAAATCATTAGTTTAACATATTTAAGTTAGTAAACTTTTTTTAGCTTACTGAAGTCTTCACAAAGCCTTAACGGTATAACGGCAGTGCATTTGGAAGAATTCCGTTATCTTATATTTAGGTATAAAGTCGATTTTCTTGTATATACAAATTTAGCAATCGATACCAAAATGCTTCAAACCATTATTTTGATATATTTAAGTTAATAAACCTTCTTTAACGAACTGAAGTTGGCATAAGGTCATGGCGGCATAACAGCAGTGCATTTAGAAGAATTCCGTAATCTAAAATTTGGGTATAAAGTCGATTTTCTAGTATATCTGCATTAAGCAATCGATTTCGAAATGCTTCA
>JAPZAG010000708.1:0-10782 GCA_027475135.1 Bactrocera correcta
AAATGCGTCTCGCTTCCCTCTTCAACTCTCGGTATCTATCCCATCCCGCACGTGTTGTGGTTGATCGTAACGTTGCGAGGTAGGCAGCCTGTTTTCTCTCCGCTGCGACACGGCACTCCTCGTCGTACCAGCTGTTCCTTTGCACTTTCCGAAAACCAATGGTTTCGGTTGCAGCTGTACGTAAGGAGTTTGAAATGCCGTCCCACAGCTCCCTTATACCGAGTTGTTGACGAGTGCTCTCAGAGAGCAGGAGTGCAAGCCGAGTAGAAAATCGTTCGGCTGTCTGTTGTGATTGCAGCTTCTCGACGTCGAACCTTCCTTGTGTTTGTTGGCGTGCGTTTTTTGCTGCACAGAGGCGGGTGCGAATTTTGGCTGCAACAATATAGTGGTCCGAGTCGATGTTAGGACCTCGGAGCGCACGCACATCTAAAACACTGGAGACGTGTCTTCCGTCTATCACAACATGATCGATCTGGTTGGTGGTTTTTCGATCCGGAGACAGCCAGGTAGCTTGATGTATCTTCTTATGCTGGAATCTAGTACTACAGATAACCATATTTCGGGCCCCGGCGAAGTCGATCAGCCTCAACCCATTTGGGGATGTTTCCTCGTGGAGGCTGAATTTACCGACCGTAGTGCCAAAGATACCTTCTTTGCCCACCCTGGCGTTGAAGTCGCCAAGCACGATTTTGACATCGTGGCGGGGGCATCTCTCATAAGTGCGCTCCAAGCACTCATAAAAGGCATCTTTGGTCACATCGTCCTTCTCTTCCGTCGGGGCGTGGGCGCAAATCAGCGATATGTTGAAGAACCTCGCTTTGATGCGGATTGTGGCTAGACGTTCATTCATAGGAGTGAATGATAGTACTCGGCGACGGAGTCTCTCTTCCACCACGAATCCAACACAAAACTTGCGCTCCTTTATATGGCCACTGTAGTAAATGTCACAAGGACCTACTCGTCTCTGTCCTTGTCCCGTCCATCGCATTTCTTGGACGGCGGTGATGTCAGCCTTTATCTTTACGAGGACATCTACCAGCTGGGCAGCGGCACCTTCCCAATTAAGGGACCGGACATTCCAGGTGCATGCCCTCAAATCATAGTCCTTATTTCGTTTGCCGTGGTCGCCTCAAATCATTAGTTTAACATATTTAAGTTAATTAACCCTCTTTATCTTACTGAAGTCCACAAACGCCTTAATGGCAAAACGGCAAAGCATTTAGAAGAATTCCGTTATCTTATATTTAGGTATAAAGTCGATTTTGTTGTTTATATGCATTTAGCAATCGATTTCGAAAATCTTCAAATCATTAGTTTAACATATTTAAGTTAATAAAGCTTCTTTAACGCACTGAAGTTAACACAAAGCCATGGCGGCATAACGGCAGTTCATGTAGAAGAATTCCGTAATCTTATATTTAGGTATAAAGTCGATTTTCTTGTATATACACATTTAGCAATCGATATCGAAATGCCTCAAATCATTAGTTTAACATGTTTAAGTTAATTAACCCCCTTTATCTTACTGAAGTCTACAAACGCCTTAACGGCATAACGGCAAAGCATGTAGAAGAATTCCGTTATCATATATTTAGGTATAAAGTCCATTTTCTTGTATATACACATTTAGCAATTGAAATCGAAACGCTTCAAATCATTAGTTTACCATATTTAAGTTAATTAACCCTCTTTATCTTACTGAAGTCCACAAACGCCTTAACGCTATAACGGCAACGCATTTAGAAGAATTCCGTAATCTTATATTTAGGTATAAAGCCGATTTTCTCGTATATTTACATTTAGCAATCGATTTCGAAAATCTTCAAATCATTAATTTAACATATTTAAGTTAATAAAGCTTCTTTAACGCACTGAAGTTAACACAAAGCCATGTCGGTATAACGGCAGTTCATGTAGAAGAATTCCGTAATTTTATATTTAGGTATAAAGTCGATTTTCTTGCATATACACATTAAGCAATCGATAACGAAATGCCCCAAATCATTAGATTAACATATTCAAGTTAATTAACCCTCTTTATCTTACTGAAGTCTACAAACGCCTTAATGGCATAACGGCAAAGCATTTAGAAGAATTCCGTAATCTTATATTTAGGTATAAAGTCGATTTTGTTGTTTATATGCATTTAGCAATCGATATCTAAATGCTTCAAATCATTAGTTTAACATATTTAAGTTAATTACCCTCTTTATCTTACTGAAGTCTACAAACGCCTTAACGGCATAACGGCAAAGCATTTAGAAGCATTCCGTAATCTTATATTTAGGTATAAAGTCGGTTTTCTTGTATATATGCATTAAGCAACCGATTTCGAATTGCTTCAAATCATTAGTTTAACATATTTAAGTTAATAAAGCTTCTTAAACGAACTGAAGTTAACATAAAGCGCATTTGGAAGAATTCTGTAATCTTATATTTAGGTATAAAGTCGATTTTGTTGTGTATATGCATTTAGCAATCGATTTCGAATTGCTTCAAATAACTAGTGAAACATATCTAAGTTAATAAACCTTCTTAAACGCTCTGAAGTTAACATAAAGCCATGGCGGCATAACGGCAGTTCATTTGGAAGAATTCCGTAAGCTTATATTTAGGTATAAAGTCGATTTTGTTGTATATACACATTTAGCAATCGATATCTAAATGCTTCAAATCATTAGTTTAACATATTTAAGTTAATTAACCCCCTTTATCTTACTGAAGTCTACAAACGCCTGAACGGCATAACGGCAGTGCATGTAAAAGAATTCCGTTATCATATATTTAGGTATAAAGTCGATTTTCTTGTATATACACATTTAGCAATCGATATCGAAATGCCTCAAATCATTAGTTTAATATATTTAAGTTAATTAACCCTCTCTATCTTACTGAAGTCTACAAACGCCTTAACGGCATAACGGCAAAGCATTTAGAAGAATTCCGTAATCTAATATTTAGGTATAAAGTCGATTTTCTTGTATATACTCATTTAGCAATCGATGTCGAAATGCCTCAAATCATTAGTTTAACATATTTAAGTTAATTAACCCTCTTTATCTTACTGAAGTCTACAAACGCCTTAATGGCATAACGGCAAAGCATTTAGAAGAATTACGTAATCTTATATTTAGGTATAAAGTCGATTTTGTTGTTTATATGCATTTAGCAATCGATTTCGAAAATATTCAAATCATTAGTTTAACATATTTAAGTTAATAAAGCTTCTTTAACGCACTGAAGTTAACACAAAGCCATGGCGGCATAACGGCAGTGCATGTAGAAGAATTCCGTAAGCTTATATTTAGGTATAAAGTCGATTTTCTTGTATATATGCATTAAGCAATCGATTTCGAAATGCTTCAAACAACTAGTGTAACATATCTTAGTTAATAAGCTTTCTTAAACGAACTGAAGTTAACATAAAGCCATAACGGCAGTGCATTTCGAAGCATTCCGTAATCTTATATTTAGGTATAAAGTCGATTTTCTTGTATATATGCATTAAGCAATCGATTTCGAAATGCTTCAGATAACTAGTGTAACATATCTAAGTTAAGAAACCTTCTTAAACGAACTGATGTTAACATAAAGCCATAAGGGCATAACGGCAGTGCATTTTTAAGAATTCCGTAATCTTATATATAGGTATAAAATCGATTTTGTTGTGTATATGCATTTAGCAATCGATTTCGAAAATCTTCAAATCATTAGTTTAACATATTTAAGTTAATAAACCTTCTTTAAGGAATAGAAGTTAACATAAAGCCATAACTGCATAACGGGGGTGCATTTAGAAGAATTCCGTAAGCTTATATTTAGGTATAAAGTCGATTTTGTTGTACATACACAGTTAGCAATCGATATCTAAATGCTTCAAATAATTAGTTTAACATATTTAAGTTAATTAACCTTTTTTAACGTATTTAAGTTGATATAAAGCCATGGTGGCATTACGACAGTACATTTGGAAGAATTCCTTACTCTTATATTTAGGTATAAAGTCGATTTTCTTGTATATATGCGTTAAGCAATCGATATCGAAATGCTTCAAATAACTGGTTTACCACATTTAAGTTAATAAACTTTCTTTAACTTACTGAAGTTAACATAAAGCCATAACAGTATAACGGCAGTGCATTTGGAAGAATTCCGTAACCTTATATTTATGCATAAAGTCGATTTTATTGTATATACACATTTAGCAATCGATATCGAAATGCCACAAATCATTAGTTTAACATGTTTAAGTTAATTAACCCCCTTTATCTTACTGAAGTCTACAAACGCCTTAACGGCATAACGGCAGTGCATGTAGAAGAATTCCGTTATCATATATTTAGGTATAAAGTCGATTTTCTTGTATATACACATTTAGCAATCGATATCGAAATGCCTCAAATCATTAGTTTAACATATTTAAGTGAATTAACCCTCTTTATCTTACTGAAGTCTACAAACGCCTTAACGGCATAATGGCAAAGCATTTAGAAGAACTACGTAAGCTTATGTTTAGGTATAAAGCCGATTTTGTTCTATATACTCATTTGGCAATCGAAATCGAAATGCTACAAATCATTAGTTAAACATATTTAAGTTAATTAACCCTCTCTATCTTATTGAAGTCTACAAACGCCTTAACGGCATAACGGCAAAGCATTTAGAAGAATTACGTAATCTTATATTTAGGTATAAAGTCGATTTTCTTGTATATACTCATTTAGCAATCGAAATCGAAATGTTTCAAGTCATTAGTTTAACATATTTAAGTTAATTAACCCTCTTTATCTTACTGAAGTCTACAAACATCCTAACGGCATAACGGCAAAGCATTTAGAAGAATTCCGTAAGCTTATATTTAGCTATAAGGTCGATTTTCATGTATATGCTCATTTAGCAATCGATATAGAAATGCTTCAAATCATTAGTTTAACATATTTAAGTAAATTAACCCTCTTTATCTTACTGAAGTCTAAAAACGTTTTAACGGCATAACGGCAAAGCATTTAGAAGAATTACGTAATCTTATATTTAGGTATAAAGTCGATTTTGTTGTATATACACATTTAGCAATCGATATCGAAATGCTTCAAATCATTAGTTTAACATATTTATGCTAATTAACCCTCTGTATCTTACTAAAGCCTACAAACGCTTTAACGGCAATGCATTAAGAAGAATTACGTAATCTTATATTTAGGTATTAAGTCGAATTTCTTGTATACACTCATTTAGCAATCTATATCGAAATGCTTCAAATCATTAGTTTAAAATATTTAAGTTAATTAACTTTGTTTTTCTTACTGAAGTTTACGTAAAGCCATAGCGGTATAACGGCAGTGCATTTGGAAGAATTCCGTAATCTTATATTTAGGTATAAAGTCGATTTTCTTGTATAAATGCTTTAAGCAATCGATTTCGAAATGCTTCAAATAACTGGTGTAACATATTTAAGTTAATAAACCTTCTTTAACGAACTGAAGTTAACATAAAGCCATAACGGCATAACGGCAGTGCATTTAGAAGAATTCCGTAAGCTTATCTTTAGGTATAAAGTCGATTTTTTTGTATATAAACATTTAGCAATCGATATCGAAATGCCTCAAATCATTAGTTTAACATATTTTAGTTAATTAACCTTCTTTGACATATTGAAGTGTATATAAAGCCATGGTGGTATAACGACAGTACATCCGTGATCTTATAGTTAGGTATAAAGTCGATTTTCTTATATATGCTCATTTAGCAATCGATATCGAAATGCTTCAAATAACTAGTTTAACATAGTTAAGTTAATAAACCTTCTTTAACGAACAGAAGTTAACATAAAGCCATAATTGCATAACGGCAGTGCATTTAGAAGAATTCCGTAATCTTATATTTAGGTATAAAGTCGCTTTTCTCGTATATACACATTTAGCAATCGATATCGAAATGCCTCAAATCATTAGTTTAACATATTTAAGTTAATTAACCCTCTTTATCTTACTGAAGTCTACAAACACCTTAACGGCATAACGGCAAAGCATTTAGAAGAATTACGTAATCTTATATTTAGGTATAAAGTCGATTTTCTTGTATATACACATTTAGCTATCGATATCGAAATGCTTCAAATCATTAGTTTAAGATATTTAAGTTAAATATCCTTCTATAACATATTGAAGTTGATATAAAGCCATAGCGGCATAACGACAGTACATTTGGAGGTATTCCGTAATCTTATATTTAGGTATAAAGTCGATTTTCTTTTATATACACATTTAGATATCGATATCTAAATGCTTCAAATCATTATTTTAACATATATAAGTTAATTAACCTTTTTTAACGTATTGGAGTTGATATAAAGCCATGGTGGTATAACGACAGTACATCCGTGATCTTATAGTTAGGTATAAAGTCGATTTTCTTGTATATATGCAGTAAGCAATCGAAATGCTTCAAATAACTGGTTTAACATATTTAAGTTAATAAACCTTCTTACACGAACTGAAGTTAACATAAAGCCATAACGGAATAACGGCAGTGCATTTGGAAGAATTCCGTAATCTTATATTTAGGTATAAAGTCGATTTTGTTGTGTATATGCATTTAGCAATTGATTTCGAAAATCTTCAAATCATTAGTTTAACATATTTAAGTTAATAAAGCTTCTTTAACGCACTGAAGTTAACATAAAGCCATGGCGGCATAACGGCAGTGCATTTAGAAGAATTCCGTTATCTTATATTTAGGTATAAAGTCGATTTTGTTGTATATACACATTTAGCAATCGATATGGAAGTGCCTCAAATCATTAGTTTAACATATTTAAGTTAACAAACCTTTTTTAACGCACTGAAGTTAACACAAAGCCATGGCGGCATAACGGCAGTGCATGTAGAAAAAATCCGTAATCTTATATTTAGGTACAAATTCGATTTTTTTGTATATACACATTTAGCAATCGATATCGAAGTGCTTCAAATCATTAGTTTAACATATTTAAGTTAATTAACCGTCTTTAACATATTGAAGTACATATAAAGCTATGGCGGCATAACGGCAGTACATTTGGAAGAATTCCGTAATCTTATATTTAGGTATAAAGAAGATTTTCTTGTATATATGCATTTAGCAATCGATTTCGAAAATCTTCAAATCATTAGTTTAACATATTTAAGTTAATAAACCTTCTTTAAGGAATAGAAGTTAACATAAAGCCATAACTGCATAACGGGGGTGCATTTAGAAGAATTCCGTAATCTTATATTTAGGTATAAAGTCGATTTTCTTGTATATACACATTTAGCAAGCGATATCGAAATTCCTCAAATCATTAGTTTAACATATTTAAGTTAACTAACCCTCTTTGCCTTACTAAAGTCTGCAAACGCCTTAACGGCATAACGGCAGTACACGTGGAAGAATTCCGTCATCTTATATTTAGGTATAAAGTCGATTTTCTTGTATATACTCATTTAGCAATCGATATCGAAATGCTTCAGATCATTAGTTTGACATATTTAAGTTAAAAAACCTACTTTAAACCGAAGTTAACACAAAGCCATGGCGGCATTACGGCAGTGCATGTAGAAGAAATCCGTAATCTTATATTTAGGTATTAAGTCGATTTTGTTGTATATATGCATTTAGCAATCGATTTCGAAATGCTTCAAATCATTAGTTTAACATATTTAAGTTAATAAAGCTTCTTTAACGTATTGAAGGTGATATAAGGCCATGGCGACATAACGACAGTACATTTGGAAGAATTACGTAATCTTATATTTAGATATTAAGTTGATTTTCTTGTATATACACATTTAGCAATCGATATCGAAATGCCTCAAATCATTAGTTTAACATATTTAAGTTAATTAACCCTCTTTATCTTACTGAAGTCTACAAACGCCTTAACGGCATAACGGCAAAGCATTTAGAAGAATTACGTAATCTCATATTTGGGTATAAAGTCGATTTTCTTGTATATACTCATTTAGCGATCGATATGGAAGTGCCTCAAATCATTAGTTTAAAATATTTAAGTTAAAAAACCTACATTAACGCACTGAGGTTAACATAAAGCCATAACTACATAACGGCAGTGCATTTAGAAGAATTCCGCAATCTTATATTTAGCTATAAAGTCGATTTTCTTGTATATACACATTTAGCAATCGATATCAAAATGCCCCAAATCATTAGTTTAACATATTTAAGTTAATTAACCTTCTTTATCTTACTGAAGTTTACATAAAGCCATAACGGTATATTGTCAGTGCATTTGAAGAATTCCGTAATCTTATATTTAGGTATAAAGTCGAATTTCTTGTATATACACATTTAGCAATCGATATCGAAATGCCCCAAATCATTAGTTTAATATATTTAAGTTAATTAACCTTCTTTAACTAACTGAAGTTGATATAAAGCCATAACGGTATAACGGCAGTGCATTTGAAGAATTCCGTAATCTTATATTTAGGTATAAAGTCGATTTTGTTGTATATATGAATTTAGCAATCGATTTCGAAAATCTTCAAATCATTAGTTTAACATATTTAAGTTAATAAAGCTTCTTTAACGCACTAAAGTTAACATAAAGCCATGGCGGCATAACGGCAGTCCATGTAGAAGAATTCCGTAATCTTATATTAAGTTATAAATTCGATTTTCTTGTATATACACATTTAGCAAGCGATATCGAAATGCTTCAAATCATTAGTTTAACATATTTAAGTTAATAAACCTTTTTTAACGAAGTGAAGTTTACATAAAGCCATGGCGGCATAACAGCAATTCCTTTAGAAGAATTCCGTAATCTTATATTTAGTTATAAATTCGATTTTCATGTATATACACATTTAGCAAGCGATATCGAAATGCTTCAAATCATTAGTTTAACATATTTAAGTTAATTAACCTTCTTTAACATATTGAAGTTTATATAAAGCCATGGCGGCATAACGGCAGTACATTTGGAAGAATTCCGTAATCGTATATTAAGGTATAAAGAAGATTTTCTTGTATATTTGCGTTTAGCAATCGATTTCGAAAATCTTCAAATCATTAGTTTAACATATTTAAGTTAATTAACCTTCTTTAACGAATAGAAGTTAACATAAAGCCATAACTGCATAACGGCAGTGCATTTAGAAAAATTCCGTAATCTTATATTTAGGTAAAAAGTCGATTTTCTTGTATATACACATTTAGCAAACGGTATCGAAATGCCTCAAATCATTAGTTTAACATATTTAAGTTAATTAACCCTCTTTATCTTACTGAAGTCTGCAAACGTCTTAACGGCATAACGGCAATGCATGTAGAAGAATTCCGTAATCTTATATTTAGGTAAAAAGTCGATTTTATTGTATATACTCATTTAGCAATCGATATCGAAATGCGTCAAATCATTAGTTTGACATATTTAAGTTAAAAAACCTACTTTAAACCGATGTTAACACAAAGCCGTGGCGGCATAACGGCAGTGCATGTAGAAGAAATCCGTAATCTTATATTTAGGTATTAAGTCGATTTTGTTGTATATATGCATTTAGCAATCGATTTCGAAAATCTTCAAATCATTGGTTTAACATATTTAAGTTAATTAGCCCTCTTTATCTTACTGGAGTCTACAAACGCCTTTACGGCATAACGGCAAAGCATTTAGAAGAATTCCGTAATCTTATATTTAGGTATAAAGTCGGTTTTCTTGTATATACTCATTTAGCAATCGATATCGAAATGCCTCAAATCATTAGTTTAACATATTTTAGTTAATTAACCCTCTCTATCTTACTGAAGTCTACAAACGCCTTAATGGCATAACGGCAAAGCATTTAGAAGAATTCCGTATTCTTATATTTAGGTAAAAAGTCGATTTTCTTGTATATACTCTTTTAGCAATCGATATCGAAATGCTTCAAATCATTAGTTTGACATATTTAAGTTAAAAAACCTACTTTAAACCGAAGTTAACACAAAGCCATGGCGGCATAACGGCAGTGCATTTGGAAGAATTCCGTAATCTTATATTTAGGTATTAAGTCGATTTTGTTGTATATATGCATTTAGCAATCGATTTCGAAAATCTTCAAATCATTAGTTTAACATATTTAAGTTAATAAAGCTTCTTTAACGTATTGAAGATGATATAAAGCCATGGCGACATAACGACAGTACATTTGGAAGAATTCCGTAATCTTATATTTATATATTAAGTCGATTTTCTTGTATATACACATTTAGCAATCGATATCGAAGTGCTTCAAATCATTAGTTTAACATATTTAAGTTAATTAACCCTCTTTATCTTACTGAAGTCTACAAACGCCTTAACGGCATAACGGCAGTGCATGTAGAAGAATTCCGTTATCATATATTTCGGTATAAAGTCGATTTTCTTGTATATACACATTTAGCAATCGATATCGATATGCCTCAAATCATTAGTTTAACATATTCAAGTTAATTAGCCCTCTTTATCTTACTGGAGTCTACAAACGCCTTTACGGCATAACGGCAAAGCATTTAGAAGAATTCCGTAATCTTATATTTAGGTATAAAGTCGATTTTCTTATATATACTCATTTAGCAATCGATATCGAAATGCTTCAAATCTTTAGTTTAACATATTTAAGTTAACAAACCTTCTTTAAATAACTGAAGTTGATATAAAGCCATAACTACATAACGGCAGTGCATTTAGAAGAATTCCGTAATTTATCTTTTATCTTATATTTAGCTATAAAGTCGATTTTCTTGTATATACATATTTAGCAATCGATAGCGAAA
>JAPZAG010000709.1:0-24238 GCA_027475135.1 Bactrocera correcta
CGACTTTTTACCTAAATATAAGATTACGGAATTCTTCTAAATGCACTGCCGTTATGCAGTTATGGCTTTATGTTAACTTCTATTCGTTAAAGAAGGTTAATTAACTTAAATATGTTAAACTAATGATATGAAGATTTTCGAAATCGATTGCTAAACGCAAATATACAAGAAAATCTTCTTTATACCTTAATATAAGATTACGGAATTCTTCCAAATGTACTGCCGTTATGCCGCCATGGCTTTATATAAACTTCAATATGTTAAAGAAGGTTAATTAACTTAAATATGTTAAACTAATGATTTGAGGCATTTCGATATCGCTTGCTAAATGTGTATATACAAGAAAATCGAATTTATAACTAAATATAAGATTACGGAATTCTTCTAAAGGAATTGCTGTTATGCCGCCATGGCTTTATGTAAACTTCAGTTCGTTAAAAAAGGTTTATTAACTTAAATATGTTAAACTAATGATTTGAAGCATTTCGATATCGCTTGCTAAATGTGTATATACAAGAAAATCGAATTTATAACTTAATATAAGATTACGGAATTCTTCTACATGGACTGCCGTTATGCCGCCATGGCTTTATGTTAACTTTAGTGCGTTAAAGAAGCTTTATTAACTTAAATATGTTAAACTAATGATTTGAAGATTTTCGAAATCGATTTCTAAATTCATATATACAACAAAATCGACTTTATACCTAAATATAAGATTACGGAATTCTTCAAATGCACTGCCGTTATATCGTTATGGCTTTATATCAACTTCAGTTAGTTAAAGAAGGTTAATTAACTTAAATATATTAAACTAATGATTTGGGGCATTTCGATAACGATTGCTAAATGTGTATATACAAGAAATTCGACTTTATACCTAAATATAAGATTACGGAATTCTTCAAATGCACTGACAATATACCGTTATGGCTTTATGTAAACTTCAGTAAGATAAAGAAGGTTAATTAACTTAAATATGTTAAACTAATGATTTGGGGCATTTCGATATCGATTGCTAAATGTGTATATACAAGAAAATCGACTTTATAGCTAAATATAAGATTGCGGAATTCTTCTAAATGCACTGCCGTTATGTAGTTATGGCTTTATGTTAACCTCAGTGGGTTAATGTAGGTTTTTTAACTTAAATATTTTAAACTAATGATTTGAGGCACTTCCATATCGATCGCTAAATGAGTATATACAAGAAAATCGACTTTATACCCAAATATGAGATTACGTAATTCTTCTAAATGCTTTGCCGTTATGCCGTTAAGGCGTTTGTAGACTTCAGTAAGATAAAGAGAGTTAATTAACTTAAATATGTTAAACTAATGATTTGAGGCATTTCGATATCGATTGCTAAATGTGTATATACAAGAAAATCAACTTAATATCTAAATATAAGATTACGTAATTCTTCCAAATGTACTGTCGTTATGTCGCCATGGCCTTATATCACCTTCAATACGTTAAAGAAGCTTTATTAACTTAAATATGTTAAACTAATGATTTGAAGCATTTCGAAATCGATTGCTAAATGCATATATACAACAAAATCGACTTAATACCTAAATATAAGATTACGGATTTCTTCTACATGCACTGCCGTAATGCCGCCATGGCTTTGTGTTAACTTCGGTTTAAAGTAGGTTTTTTAACTTAAATATGTCAAACTAATGATCTGAAGCATTTCGATAGCGATTGCTAAATGAGTATATACAAGAAAATCGACTTTATACCTAAATATAAGATGACGGAATTCTTCCACGTGTACTGCCGTTATGCCGTTAAGGCGTTTGCAGACTTTAGTAAGACAAAGAGGGTTAATTAACTTAAATATGTTAAACTAATGATTTGAGGAATTTCGATATCGATTGCTAAATGTGTATATACAAGAAAATCGACTTTATACCTAAATATAAGATTACGGAATTCTTCTAAATGCACCCCCGTTATGCAGTTATGGCTTTATGTTAACTTCTATTCCTTAAAGAAGGTTTATTAACTGAAATATGTTAAACTAATGATTTGAAGATTTTCGAAATCGATTGCTAAATGCATATATACAAGAAAATCTTCTTTATACCTAAATATAAGATTACGGAATTCTTCCAAATGTACTGCCGTTATGCCGCCATAGCTTTATATGTACTTCAATATGTTAAAGAAGGTTAATTAACTTAAATATGTTAAACTAATGATTTGAAGCACTTCGATATCGATTGCTAAATGTGTATGTACAAAAAAATCGAATTTGTACCTAAATATAAGATTACGGATTTTTTCTACATGCACTGCCGTTATGCCGCCATGGCTTTGTGTTAACTTCAGTGCGTTAAAGTAGGTTTGTTAACTTAAATATGTTAAACTAATGATTTGAAGCATTTCGATATCGATTGCTAACTGTGTATGTACACCAAAATCGATTTTATACCTAAATATAAGCTTACGGAATTCTTCTAAATGCACTGCTGTTATGCCGTTATTGCTTTATGTTAACTTCAGAAGGTTTATTAACTTAATATGTTAAACTAATGATTTGAAGCATTTCGATATAGATATCTAAATGTGTATATAAAAGAAAATCGACTTTCTACCTAAATATAAGATTACGGAATTCTTCCAAATGTACCGTCGTTATGCCGCCATGGCTTTATATCAACTTCAATATGTTATAGAAGCAAGAAGAAGAAGAATTAACTTAAATATGTTAAACTAATGATTTGAAGCATTTCGATATCGATTGCTAAATGTGTATATACAACAAAATCGACTTTATACTTAAATATAAGCTTACGGAATTCTTCTAAATGCACTGCCGTTATGGCGCCATGGCTTTATGTTAACTTCAGTGCGTTAAAGAAGCTTTATTAACTTAAATATGTTAAACTAATGATTTGAAGATTTTCGAAATCAATTGCTAAATGCATATACATAACAAAATCGACTTTATACCTAAATATAAGATTACGTAATTCTTCCAAATGTACTGTCGTTATGTCGCCATGGCCTTATATCACCTTCAATACGTTAAAGAAGCTTTATTAACTTAAATATGTTAAACTAATGATTTGAAGCATTTCGAAATCGATTGCTAAATGCATATATACAACAAAATCGACTTAATACCTAAATATAAGATTACGGATTTCTTCTACATGCACTGCCGTAATGCCGCCATGGCTTTGTGTTAACTTCGGTTTAAAGTAGGTTTTTTAACTTAAATATGTCAAACTAATGATCTGAAGCATTTCGATAGCGATTGCTAAATGAGTATATACAAGAAAATCGACTTTATACCTAAATATAAGATGACGGAATTCTTCCACGTGTACTGCCGTTATGCCGTTAAGGCGTTTGCAGACTTTAGTAAGACAAAGAGGGTTAATTAACTTAAATATGTTAAACTAATGATTTGAGGAATTTCGATATCGATTGCTAAATGTGTATATACAAGAAAATCGACTTTATACCTAAATATAAGATTACGGAATTCTTCTAAATGCACCCCCGTTATGCAGTTATGGCTTTATGTTAACTTCTATTCCTTAAAGAAGGTTTATTAACTGAAATATGTTAAACTAATGATTTGAAGATTTTCGAAATCGATTGCTAAATGCATATATACAAGAAAATCTTCTTTATACCTAAATATAAGATTACGGAATTCTTCCAAATGTACTGCCGTTATGCCGCCATAGCTTTATATGTACTTCAATATGTTAAAGAAGGTTAATTAACTTAAATATGTTAAACTAATGATTTGAAGCACTTCGATATCGATTGCTAAATGTGTATGTACAAAAAAATCGAATTTGTACCTAAATATAAGATTACGGATTTTTTCTACATGCACTGCCGTTATGCCGCCATGGCTTTGTGTTAACTTCAGTGCGTTAAAGTAGGTTTGTTAACTTAAATATGTTAAACTAATGATTTGAAGCATTTCGATATCGATTGCTAACTGTGTATGTACACCAAAATCGATTTTATACCTAAATATAAGCTTACGGAATTCTTCTAAATGCACTGCTGTTATGCCGTTATTGCTTTATGTTAACTTCAGAAGGTTTATTAACTTAATATGTTAAACTAATGATTTGAAGCATTTCGATATAGATATCTAAATGTGTATATAAAAGAAAATCGACTTTCTACCTAAATATAAGATTACGGAATTCTTCCAAATGTACCGTCGTTATGCCGCCATGGCTTTATATCAACTTCAATATGTTATAGAAGCAAGAAGAAGAAGAATTAACTTAAATATGTTAAACTAATGATTTGAAGCATTTCGATATCGATTGCTAAATGTGTATATACAACAAAATCGACTTTATACTTAAATATAAGCTTACGGAATTCTTCTAAATGCACTGCCGTTATGGCGCCATGGCTTTATGTTAACTTCAGTGCGTTAAAGAAGCTTTATTAACTTAAATATGTTAAACTAATGATTTGAAGATTTTCGAAATCAATTGCTAAATGCATATACATAACAAAATCGACTTTATACCTAAATATAAGATTACGGAATTCTTCCAAATGCACTGCCGTTATTCCGTTATGGCTTTATGTTAACTTCAGTTCGTGTAAGAAGGTTTATTAACTTAAATATGTTAAACTAATGATTTGAAGATTTTCGAAATCGATTGCTAAATGCATATACACAACAAAATCGACTTTATACCTAAATATAAGATTACAGAATTCTTCCAAATGCGCTTTATGTTAACTTCAGTTCGTTTAAGAAGCTTTATTAACTTAAATATGTTAAACTAATGATTTGAAGCAATTCGAAATCGGTTGCTTAATGCATATATACAAGAAAACCGACTTTATACCTAAATATAAGATTACGGAATGCTTCTAAATGCTTTGCCGTTATGCCGTTAAGGCGTTTGTAGACTTCAGTAAGATAAAGAGGGTAATTAACTTAAATATGTTAAACTAATGATTTGAAGCATTTAGATATCGATTGCTAAATGCATATAAACAACAAAATCGACTTTATACCTAAATATAAGATTACGGAATTCTTCTAAATGCTTTGCCGTTATGCCATTAAGGCGTTTGTAGACTTCAGTAAGAAAAAGAGGGTTAATTAACTTGAATATGTTAATCTAATGATTTGGGGCATTTCGTTATCGATTGCTTAATGTGTATATGCAAGAAAATCGACTTTATACCTAAATATAAAATTACGGAATTCTTCTACATGAACTGCCGTTATACCGACATGGCTTTGTGTTAACTTCAGTGCGTTAAAGAAGCTTTATTAACTTAAATATGTTAAATTAATGATTTGAAGATTTTCGAAATCGATTGCTAAATGTAAATATACGAGAAAATCGACTTTATACCTAAATATAAGATTACGGAATTCTTCTAAATGCGTTTGCCGTTATAGCGTTAAGGCGTTTGTGGACTTCAGTAAGATAAAGAGGGTTAATTAACTTAAATATGTTAAACTAATGATTTGAAGCTTTGATTCATTGCTAAATGATATACAAGAAAATGGACTTTATACCTAAATATAGATACGGAATTCTTCTAATGCATGCCGTTATGCCTTAAGGCGTTTGTAGACTTCAGTAAGATAAAGGGGTTAATTAACTTGAACATGTTAACTAATGATTTGGGGCATTTCGTTATCGATTGCTTAATGTGTATATGCAAGAAAATCGACTTTATACCTAAATATAAAATTACGGAATTCTTCTACATGAACTGCCGTTATACCGACATGGCTTTGTGTTAACTTCAGTGCGTTAAAGAAGCTTTATTAACTTAAATATGTTAAATTAATGATTTGAAGATTTTCGAAATCGATTGCTAAATGTAAATATACGAGAAAATCGACTTTATACCTAAATATAAGATTACGGAATTCTTCTAAATGCGTTGCCGTTATAGCGTTAAGGCGTTTGTGGACTTCAGTAAGATAAAGAGGGTTAATTAACTTAAATATGTTAAACTAATGATTTGAGGCGACCACGGCAAACGAAATAAGGGCTATGATTTGAGGGCATGCACCTGGAATGTCCGGTCCCTTAATTGGGAAGGTGCCGCTGCCCAGCTGGTAGATGTCCTCGTTAAGATAAAGGCTGACATCACCGCCGTCCAAGAAATGCGATGGACGGGACAAGGACAGAGACGAGTAGGTCCTTGTGACATTTACTACAGTGGCCATATAAAGGAGCGCAAGTTTTGTGTTGGATTCGTGGTGGAAGAGAGACTCCGTCGCCGAGTACTATCATTCACTCCTATGAATGAACGTCTAGCCACAATCCGCATCAAAGCGAGGTTCTTCAACATATCGCTGATTTGCGCCCACGCCCCGACGGAAGAGAAGGACGATGTGACCAAAGATGCCTTTTATGAGTGCTTGGAGCGCACTTATGAGAGATGCCCCCGCCACGATGTCAAAATCGTGCTTGGCGACTTCAACGCCAGGGTGGGCAAAGAAGGTATCTTTGGCACTACGGTCGGTAAATTCAGCCTCCACGAGGAAACATCCCCAAATGGGTTGAGGCTGATCGACTTCGCCGGGGCCCGAAATATGGTTATCTGTAGTACTAGATTCCAGCATAAGAAGATACATCAAGCTACCTGGCTGTCTCCGGATCGAAAAACCACCAACCAGATCGATCATGTTGTGATAGACGGAAGACACGTCTCCAGTGTTTTAGATGTGCGTGCGCTCCGAGGTCCTAACATCGACTCGGACCACTATATTGTTGCAGCCAAAATTCGCACCCGCCTCTGTGCAGCAAAAAACGCACGCCAACAAACACAAGGAAGGTTCGACGTCGAGAAGCTGCAATCACAACAGACAGCCGAACGATTTTCTACTCGGCTTGCACTCCTGCTCTCTGAGAGCACTCGTCAACATCTCGGTATAAGGGAGCTGTGGGACGGCATTTCAAACTCCTTACGTACAGCTGCAACCGAAACCATTGGTTTTCGGAAAGTGCAAAGGAACAGCTGGTACGACGAGGAGTGCCGTGTCGCAGCGGAGAGAAAACAGGCTGCCTACCTCGCAACGTTACGATCAACCACAACACGTGCGGGATGGGATAGATACCGAGAGTTGAAGAGGGAAGCGAGACGCATTTGTAGACAGAAAAAGAAAGAGGCCGAAATGCGTGAGTACGAAGAGTTTGATAAGCTGGCCGACAGGGGTAATGCTCGAAAATTCTACGAAAAGATGCGGCGGCTTACAGAAGGTTTCAAGACCGGAGCATACTCTTGTAGAACCCCTAAAGGTGATCTAGTTACCGATGCCCAGAGCATACTTAAATTATGGAGGGAACACTTCTCCAGCCTGCTGAATGGCAGTGAACACACAACACCAGGAGAAAACGAACCCGATACCCCAATCGATGACGATGGAGCAGATGTTCCATTGCCCGACCATGATGAAGTTCGAATAGCAATTGCCCGCCTGAAAAACAACAAAGCGGCAGGGGCCGACGGATTGCCGGCCGAGCTATTCAAACACGGCGGCGAAGAGCTCATAAGGTGCATGCATCAGCTTCTTTGTAAAATATGGTCGGACGAAAGTATGCCCAACGATTGGAATTTAAGTGTGCTATGCCCAATCCATAAAAAAGGAGACCCCACAATCTGCGCCAACTACCGTGGGACTAGCCTCCTCAACATCGCATATAAGGTTCTGTCGAGCGTATTGTGTGAAAGATTAAAGCCCACCGTCAACAACCTGATTGGACCTTATCAGTGTGGCTTTAGACCTGGTAAATCAACAACCGACCAGATATTCACCATGCGCCAAATCTTGGAAAAGACCCGTGAAAGAAGAATCGACACACACCACCTCTTCGTCGATTCCAAAGCTGCTTTCGACAGCACGAAAAGGAGCTGCCTTTAAGCCGCGATGTCTGAATTTGGTATCCCCGCAAAACTAATACGGCTGTGTAAACTGACGCTGAGCAACACTCAAGGCTCCGTCAGGATCGGGAAGGACCTCTCCGAGCCGTTCGATACCAAACGAGGTTTCAGACAAGGCGACTCCCTATCGTGTGACTTTTTCAATCTGCTGCTCGAGAAAATTATTCGAGCTGCAGAACTTAATCGAGCAGGTACAATCTTTTACAAGAGTGTACAGCTGCTGGCGTATGCCGATGATATTGATATCATCGGCCTCAACACCCGCGCCGTTAGTTCTGCTTTCTCCAGACTGAACAAGGAAGCAACTCAAATGGGTCTGGCAGTGAACGAGGGCAAGACGAAATATCTCCTGTCATCAAACAAACAGTCGTCGCACTCGCGACTTGGCTCCCACGTCACTGTTGACAGTCATAACTTTGAAGTTGTAGATAATTTCGTCGATTTAGGAACCAGCATTAACACCACCAACAATGTCAGCCTGAAAATCCAACGCAGGATTACTCTTGCCAACAGGTGCTACTTCGGACTGAGTAGGCAATTGAAAAGTAAAGTCCTCTCTCGACGAACAAAAACCAAACTCTATAAGTCGCTCATTATTCCCGTCCTGCTATATGGTGCAGAGGCTTGGACGATGACAACAACCGATGAGTCGACGTTGCGAGTTTTCGAGAGAAAAGTTCTGCGAAAGATTTATGGTCCTTTGCGCGTTGGCCACGGCGAATATCGCATTCGATGGAACGATGAACTGTACGAGATATACGACGACATTGACATAGTTCAGAGAATTAAAAGACAGCGGCTACGCTGGCTAGGTCATGTTGTCCGGATGGATGAAAACGCTCCAGCTTTGAAAGTATTCGACGCAGTACCCGCCGCGGGAAGCAGAGGAAGAGGAAGACCTCCACTCCGTTGGAAGGACCAAGTGGAGAGAGACCTGCTTCGCTTGGAATATCCAATTGAGCCACTTGAGGCATTTCGATATCGATTGCTAAATGTGTATATACAAGAAAATCGACTTTATACCTAAATATATGATAACGGATTTCTTCTACATGCACTGCCGTTACGCCGTTAAGGCGTTTGTAGACTTCAGTAAGATAAAGAGGTTTAATTAACTTAAATATGTTAAACTAATGATTTGAAGCATTTAGATATCGATTGCTAAATGTGTATATACAACTAAATCAACTTTATACCTAAATATAAGATTACGGAATTCTTCTACATGAACTGCCGTTATGCCGCCATGGCTTTGTGTTAACTTCAGTGCGTTAAAGAAGCTTTATTAACTTAAATATGTTAAACTAATGATTTGAGGATTTTCGAAATCGATTGCAAAATGCATATACACAACAAAATCGACTTTATACCTAAATATAAGATTACGGAATTCTTCTAAATGCACTGCCGTTATACCGTTAAGGCTTTATGTAGACTTCAGTAAGCTAAAAAGCGTTTATTAACTTAGTATGTTAAACTAATGATATGAAGCATTTCGATATCGATAGCTAAATGTGTATATACAACCAAATCGACTTTATACCTAAATATAAGATTACGGAATTCTTCTAAATGCACTGCCGTTATGCCGCCATGGCTTTATATAAACTTGAATACGTTAAAGAAGTTTAATTAACTTAAATATATTAAACTAATGATTTGAAGCATTTTGATATCGCTTGCTAAATGTGTATATACAAGAAAATCGACTTTATACCTAAATATATGTGGGAGTGGAACCTGTGGGTCAAAGGTCCACACGTAGCGGACGTGCTTTTTAAATGCACCTCTGACCAAACTGCTCGAACATATGCTAAATTCGAACAATATTCGAACTGTATAGTCAAGCATAGTCGAGCATAGTCGAGAAGAGTTGAGTTGCACAGTAGAGTTGAAGATGGCAAGAAGGGCAGAAAAGCCGTTGCCTGACAAGTAAACGTTTTAAATTCAGTGATTAGTAGTACATACATATATATGCAACATTCCGAGCATGTGTACATAAGTATGTAAGATGTGCAAACGGGGTATGTAAGTTTCCAAGAAGTCCAATATTCCGAGAATCAAGCAACACATCAATTTGACGATCTTCGGAGAATTTTCAAGTGAAGCGACCGTCGAGCTAAGTAAGTTTCCAAGAAGTTCAACATCATTTGGACGATCTTCGGAGAATTTTAAAGTGAAGCGACCGTTGAGCTAAGTAAGTTTCCAAGAAGAAGTTCAACATTCCTAGAAGACGCGGTGGCAGTTAGCTTAAAAATTCAAATTCGCAAGAACAACGGAATTTTGACAAAAGCTTGAGCGAGCTGAGAGCGAGAATCATGCAACACATCAATTTGACGATCTTCGGAGAATCTTCAAGCGACCGTTGAGCTAAGTATTTATCACAACGTACAGTATTCCAAATGTTGAGAGAGGGAGAGAAGCTTTCTGCGAAGTGCGAGGCGTCAAAGATTTAACTAACGGTGGCAAGCGAGAAAATACAATGAGGCAAACAATTCAGAGGAATAATGTATGTATAAATTATTGAAAAAATGTAATTAGAACTAAGTACCAGAAGTAAAAAAAAAAAAAAAAAAAATGTAAATGACAAAAATGTATGTTTGTATAAATTAGTATACATAAGTTTGTTCATGTAATATTAATGTATGTACATTCCAATAAGAATTAACTATATTAACAAATGTGGTGTAAAACATGACTGTTAATTTGATTTGCTGATATGTGTGTATATCAGAAGAAGTCAGTAGAAATAAGTACTTTAATAAGTAAAATTTGCATTCATTAAAATGCAAATGAATTAGTATTTAGTTATGTACATATGTCTTTAATTGATATAATATTATTTAAGGAATAAGTTATGTTTTAAGATGTATATAAATGTATATCTTTTAGAAATTGTAATCGACCTAACAGGCAAAGACGATGGACGTGCAGGATATTTTGAGTTTGACAGTGGTAGCTTTGAAGCATAAGTTGCGAGAAATTGGACTGAGTGTTCAAGGAAGGAAATGTGAATTAAGAGATAGGTTGCTATTACATTTCGGACATGTGTCGGAGGATGAAGATGAAAGTGAAAGTGAGTTACGTTCAGTGATAGAAGTGGTAGAGGCACCAACCTCTTACCAAACCAATATAGTGTCCAATCCGCAGTTCACACTGAGGGATGTGGAAGGAAGTATTTCATTGTTTAATGGTACAGATGAGTTAAGTGTTGATAAATGGTTAGAAGAGTTTGAGGATAACGCGGTAATTTTAAATTGGAGTAGTTTACAACAATTTGTGTTTGCAAAACAGCTTCTTAGAGGAGCGGCTAAATTGTTTGTGCGTAGCCAGACAGGAATAAGAAGTTTTAGTTCTTTAAAATCAACGTTAAGAAGTGAGTTCGGTGTGAGACCAACGTCACTCGATATTCATCGCACATTGCAGAGTCGTCGTAAGAAAAATAATGAAAGTTTTCGTGAATATCTATACACCTTGATAGAAATTGCCAAGCCAGTGAATTTAGATGAAGAGAGTCTAATTTTGTATTTTATTGAAGGAATCTCGGATTCGAAAATAAATAAAACAGTTTTATATCAGGCGCGAACAATTCAAGAGCTCAAAGAGCAGTTAAGAGTATATGAGAGGGTACATGATTCTCGACAGCCATCAAGCAGAGAGAAATCATGGCACGGCGCATCAACGCCAGTAGAACCAAGGGTCGAAAGAAAGTGCTTTAATTGTGAAAGTGAATCTCATTTGGCCAACGGTTGTGAAAAGTTAAAGCAAATAAAATGTTTTAAGTGTGGACAGATAGGTCATCGTCAATTTGAATGCGATCGTAGAAGGGAGGTGCATATTAAAACAGAATCAAAACGCAGCAACGCTTTGGCTGTTTGGAGTAAAAGTCACATTTTTAAACCAATAAAGATGGGTGACTTGGTAATTAGTGCTATAATTGATACGGGAGCTGACGTGTGTTTGATGAGATATGATATGTATAAGCGTGCAGGGATTTCGAAGCTTAGCGATAGTCGTTTGACCCTGGGAGGCATTAAAGGTAGTGAGGTATGTACACTAGGTAGTTTTGAGGCAAATATCGATGTGGATGGGATTAATTTCGAAGTAACTTTCCATGTTACTGGGATGAATGATTTGCCATGCAAAGTCATTCTGGGAAATAATATTTTGAAGAGTGTAAATATTTCTTTTAGCGAAAAGGGCGCTGTATTCGGCAGGAAAGAGCTGAAAAGTTTAAGTGATGAAGATAGTTTAGAGACAAGGCATGTATGTCAAAGTAGAATCGAATATGATAAAGGGTTTAAAGTAAAGAAAGAAGAGGACAACGCAATTGGTAGTAATTTGGCTTTAACCGAATTTTCTGCACTTTGCGAAGCCCTTGAAGAAAAAGACACTAATCCAGAGCCAGCATCAAATCTTGATTTAGGTAATTTGAACGTGAAGATTCAGGCAATAGATGATACTTCTTTTTACCAAACACCAAGACGTGTTTCATGCGTTGATCAGAAGAGAATAGATAATGGGTTCAGTGAAAGACAAGGCAACTCTGAGGAGGGTTTTCCAGTTGTTTTGGTCTTAAAAAGAGATGGTACGAAAAGACTTTGTTGTAGCTTTAGGAAAACAAACAAAAACATGATACGTAACAATTTTCCAGTGGTGACATTTCACAACTGGTTAAAAAGAATATCTGTAAGATACAAAGAGGTAATAAGCATAGACGGCAGGTAGGAAGTTTAGAAGGTGGGCGAGAACGAAGGGTTACGAAATACTGAAGTAGAATATATGCAGGGGTGGAACACTTCATTCGGGGCGTATGACGGTGCAGGATTGTGGGAGTGGAACCTGTGGGTCAAAGGTCCACACGTAGCGGACGTGCCTTTTAAATGCACCTCTGACCAAACTGCTCGAACATATGCTAAATTCGAACAATATTCGAACTGTATAGTCAAGCATAGTCGAGCATAGTCGAGAAGAGTTGAGTTGCACAGTAGAGTTGAAGATGGCAAGAAGGGCAGACCAGCCGTTGCCTGACAAGTAAATTAAATTGAAATACATATGTATGTATATAAGTTAATTTATATTAAAAAGTTTAAATGTAAAGTGAATTAAAAGTAATATTCTAGAATAAGTCGAAATGTGTTAAAAAGTGTAAAATTAATGAATTTAATAAATCAAACAATAACTAAAACTACATAATAAGTCGAAATGTGTTAAAATGTGTAAAATTAATGAATTTAATAAATCAGTGAAAAACTAAAACTACATATATGATAACGGAATTCTTCTACATGCACTGCCGTTATACCGTTAAGGCTTTATGTAGACTTCAGTAAGCTAAAAAATGTTTATTAACTTAATATGTTAAACAAATGATTTGAAGCATTTCGATATCGATATCTAAATGTGTATATAAAAGAAAATCGACTTTATACCTAAATAAAAGATTACGGAATTCTTCTACCTGCACTGCCGTAATGCCGCCGTGGCTATATGCCCACTTCAGATCGTTAAAGAAGGTTTATTAACTTAAATATGTTAAGATAATGAGTTGAAGCATTTCGATAACGCTTGCTAAATGTGTATATACAAGAAAATCGACTTTATACCTAAATATAAGATAACGGTATTCTTCTACATGCACTGCCGTTATGCCGCAATGGCTCTATATCAACTTCAATACGTTAAATAAGGTTAATTAGCTTAAATGTGTTAAACTTATGATTTGAAGCATTTCGAAATCGCTTGCTAAATGTGTATATACAAGAAAATCGACTTTATACCTAAATATAAGATTACGGAATTCTTCTAAATGCACTGCCGATATGCCGCCATGGCTTTATATCAACTTTAATACGTTAAAGAAGGTTAATTAACTTAAATATGTTAAACTAATGATTTGAAGCATTTCGAAATCGGTTGCTTAATGCATATGTACAAGAAAACCGACTTTATACCTAAATATAAGATTACGGAATGCTTCTAAATGCACTGCCGTTATGCCGTTATGGCTTTATGTTAACTTCAGTTCGTTTAAGAAGGTTTATTAAGTAAGATATGTTACACTAGTTATTTGCAGCATTTCGAAATCGATTGCTAAATGCATATACACAACAAAATCGACTTTAAACCTAAATATAAGATTACGGAATTCTTCTAAATGCACTGCCGTTATGCCGCCATGGCTTTATATCAACTTTAATACGCTAAAGAAGGCTATTTAACTTAAATATGTTTAACTAATGATTTGAAGCATTTCGTTATCGATTGCTAAATGTTTATATACAAAAAAATCGACTTTATACCTAAATATAAGATTACGGAATTCTTCTAAATGCACTGTCGTTATGCCGCCATGGCTTTATATCACCTTCATTACGTTAAAGAAGGTTAACTAACTTAAATATGTTAAACGAATGATTTGAAGGATTTCGATATCGATATCTAAATGTGTATATAAAAGAAAATCGACTTTATACCTAAATATAAGATTACGGAATTCTTCCAAATGCACTGCCGTTATACCGTTATGGCTTTACTTACACTTCAGTAGGAAAAATAAGGTTAATTAACTTAAATATGTTAAACTAATGAGTTGAACCATCTCGATATCGATTGTTGATGAGTATTTACAACAAAATCGACTTTATACTTAAATATAAGATTACGGAATTCTTCTAAATTCACTGTCGTTATGCCGCCATGGCTTTATATCAACTTCAATACGTTAAAGAAGGTTAACTATCTTAAAAATGTTAAACCAGTTATTTGAAGCATTTCGATATCGATTGCTAAATGTGTATGTACAACAAACTCGACTTTTTACCTAAATATAAGATTACGGAATTCTTCCAAATTCACTGTCGTTACGCCGCCGTGGCTTTATATCAACTTCAATAAGATAAAGAAGGTTAACTAACTTAAATATGTTAAACTAATGATTTAAAGCATTTCGATATCGATTGCTAAATGTGTATCTACAACAAAATCGACTTTACACCTAAATATAAGATAACGGAATTCTTCTAAATGCACTGCCGTTATGCCGTTATTGCTTTATGTAAACTTCAGTAAGATAAAGAAGGTTAATTAACTTAAATATGCTTAACCAGTTATTTGATGCATTTCGATATCGATTGCTAAATGTATAAATACAAGAAAATCGACTTTATACCTAAATATAAGATAACGGAATTCTTCTACATGCACTGCCGTTATGCCGCCATAGCTTTATGCCAACTTCAGTTCGTTAAAGAAGGTTTATTAACTTAATTATGTTAAACTAATGAGCTGAAGCATCTCGATATCAATTGCTAAATATGTATATACAACAAAATCGACTTTAAACCTAAATATAAGATAACGGAATTCTTCTAAATGCACTGCCGTTATGACGCCATGGCTACATGCCAACTTCAGATCGTTAAAGAAGGTTTATTAACAAAAATATGTTAAACTAATGAGTTGAAGCATCTCGATATCGATCGCTAAATGTGTATATACAAGAAAATCGAATTTTACATAAATATGAGACTACGGAACTCTTCTAAATGCACTGTCGTTATGCCGCCATGGCTTTATATCAACTTCAATACGTTAAAGAAGTTTAATTAACTTAAATATGTTAAACTAATGATTTGAAGCATTTCGATATCGATAGATAAATGTGTATATACAAGAAAATCGACTTTATACCTAAATATAAGATTACGGAATTCTTCTAAATGCACTGCCGTTATGCCGCCATGGCCTTAAGCCAACTTCAGTTCGTTAAAGAAGGTTTATTAACTTAAATATGTTAAACCAGTTATTTTAAGCATTTCGATATCGATTGCTTAATGTATATATACAAGAAAATCGACTTTATACCTAAATATGAGACTACGGAATTCTTCCAAATGTACTGTCGCTATGTCGCCATGGCTTTGTATAAACTTCAATGCGTTAAAGAAGGTTAATTAACTTAAATATGTTAAACTAATGATTTGAAGCATTTCGATATCGATTGCTAAATGCGTATATACAACAAAATCGACTTTATACCTAAATATAAGATTACGGAATTCTTCTAAATGCACTGTCGTTATGCCGCCATGGCTTTATATCACCTTCATTACGTTAAAGAAGGTTAACTAACTTAAATATGTTAAACGAATGATTTGAAGAATTTCGATATCGATAGCTAAATGTGTATATACAAGAAAATCGACTTTTTACCTAAATATAAAATTATAGCATTACGGAATTCTTCTAAATGCACTGCCGTTATACCGTTAAGGCTTTATGTAGACTTCAGTATGCTAAAAAATGTTTATTAACTTAATATGTTAAACTAATGATTTAAAGCATTTCGGTATCGATAGCTTAATGTGTATGTACAAGAAAATCGACTTTATACCTAATATAAGATTACGGAATTCTTCTAAAAGCACTGCCGTTATGCCGCCATGGCTTTAAGCCAACTTCCGTTCGTTAAAGAAGGTTTATTAACTTAAATATGTTAAACTAATTATTTGAAGCATTTTGATATTTGTTGCTAAATGTGTATATACAAGAAAATCAACTTTATACATAAATATAAGACTACGGAATTCCTCCAAATGTATTGTCGTTACGCTGCCATGGCTTTACATCAACTTCAATACGTTAAAGAAGGTTAATTAACTTAAATATGTTAAACTAATGACTTGAAGCATTTCGATATCGATTGCTAAATGTGTATATACAAGAAAATCAACTTTATACATAAATATAAGACTACGGAATTCCTCCAAATGTATTGTCGATACGCTGCCATGGCTCTATATCACCTTCATTACGTTAAAGAAGGTTAATTAACTTAAATATGTTAAACTAATGATTTGAAGCATTTCGATATCGATTGTTAAATGTGTATATACAACAAAACCGACCTTATACCTAAATATAAGATTACGGAATTCTTCCAAATCTACTGTCGTTACGCCGCCATGGCTTTATATCAACTTCAATACGTTAAAGAAGGTTAATTAACTTAAATATGTTAAACTAATGATTTGAAGCATTTCGATATCGATTGCTTAATGTGTATATACAACAAAATCGACTTTTTACCTAAATATAAGATTACGGAATTCTTCTAAATGCACTGCCGTTATGCCGCCATAGCCTTAAGCCAACTTCAGTTCGTTAAAGAAAGTTTATTAACTTAAATATGTTAAACCAGTTATTTGAAGCATTTCGATATCAATTGCTTAATGCATATATACCAGAAAATCGACTTTATACCTAAATATAAGATTACGGAATTCTTCTAAATGCACTGCCGTTATGCCGCCATAGCCTTAAGCCAACTTCAGTTCGTTAAAGAAAGTTTATTAACTTAAATATGTTAAACCAGTTATTTGAAGCATTTCAAAATCGATTGCTAAATGCGTATATACAACAAAATCGACTTTATACCTAAATATAAGATTACGGAATTCTTCTAAATGCACTGTCGTTATGCCGCCATGGCTTTATATCGACTTCATTACGTTAAAGAAGGTTAACTTACTTAAATATGTTAAACGAATGATTTCAAGCATTTCGATATCGATTGCTAAATGAGTATATACAAGAAAATCGACTTTATACCTAAATATAAGATTACGGAATTCTTCCAAATGCACTGCCGTTATGCCGTTAAGGCTTTTGTAGACTTTAGTAAGATAAAGAGGGTTAATTATCTTAAATATGTTAAACTTATGATTTGAAGCATCTCGATATCGATTGCTAAATGTGTACATACAACAAAATCGACTTTATACCTAAATATAAGATTACGTAATTCTTCTAAATGCTTTCCCGTTATGCCGTTAAGGCTTTTGTAGACTTTAGTAAGATAAAGAGGGTTAATTAGCTTAAATATGTTAAACTAATGATTTGAAGCATTTCGATATCGATTGCTAAATGAGTATATACAAGAAAATCGACTTTATACCTAAATATAAGATTACGGAATTCTTCCAAATGCACTGCCATTATGCCGTGAAAGCTTTTTTAGACTTTAGTAAGACAAAGAGGGTTAATTAGCTTAACTATGTTAAACTAATGATTTGAAGCATTTCGATATCGATTGCTAAATGTGTATATGCAACAAAATCGACTTTATACCTAAATATAAGATTACGTAATTCTTCTAAATGCTTTGCCGTTATGCCGTTAAAACGTTTGTAGGCTTTAGTAAGATAAAGAGGGTTAATTATCTTAAATATGTCAAACTAATGATTTGAAGCATTTCGATATCGATTGCTTAATGTGTATATGCAACAAAATCGACTTTATACCTAAATATAAGATTACGTAATTCTTCTAAATGCTTTGCCGTTATGCCGTTAAAACGTTTGTAGGCTTTAGTAAGATAAAGAGAGTTAATTAACTTAAATATGTTAAACTAATGATTTGAAACATTTCGATATCGATCACTAAATGTGTATGTACAAGAAAATCGACTTTATACCTAAATATAAGAGAACGGAATTCTTTTGCATGCCCTGCCGTTATGCTGTTAAGGCGTTTGTAGACTTCAGTAAGATAAAGGGGGTTAATTAACTTAAATATGTTAAACTAATGATTTGAGGCATTTCGATATCGATTGCTAAATGTGTATATACAAGAAAATCGACTTAATACCTAAATATAAGATTACGGAATTCTTCCAAATGCACTGCCGTTATACCGTTATGGCTTTATGTTAACTTCAGTTAGTTAAAGAAGGTTTGTTAACTTAAATATGTTAAACCAGTTATTTGAAGCATTTCGATATCGATTGCTTAATGCATATATACAAGAAAATCGACTTTATACCTAAATAAAAGATTACGGAATTCTTCCAAATGTACTGTCGTTATGCCACCATGGCTTTATATCAACTTCAATACGTTAAAAAAGGTTAATTAACTTAAATATGTTAAACTAATGATGTTAAGCATTTAGATATCGATTGCTAACTGTGTATATACAACAAAATCGACTTTATACCTAAATATAAGTTAACGGAATTCTTCTAAATGCACTGCCGTTATGCCGCCATGGCTTTATGTTATTTTCGGTGCGTTTAAGAAGCTTTATTGACTTAAATATGTTAAACTTATGATTTGAAGATTTTCGAAATCGATTGCTAAATGAGTATATACAAGAAAATCGACTTTATACCTTAATATTTCATAACGGAATTCTTCTACATGCACTGCCGTTATGCCGCCAAGGCTTTGTGTTAACTTCAGTGCGTTAAAGTAGGTTTGTTAACTTAAATTTGTTAAACTAATGATTTGAAGCATTTCGATTTCGATTGCTAAATGAGTATATACAAGAAAATCGACTTTATACCTAAATACAAGATTACGGAATTCTTATAAATGCTTTGCCGTTATGCCGTTAAGGCGTTTATAGACTTCTGTAAGATAGAGAGGGTTAATTAGCTTAAATATGTTAAACTAATGATTTGAAGCATTTCGATATCGATTGCTAAATGTGTATATACAACAAAATTGACTTTATACCTTAATATAAGATTACGAAATTCTTCTAAATGAATTGCCGTTATTAAAACGTTTGTAGACTTCAGTGGGTTAAAGTAGGTTTGTTAACTTAAATATGTTAAACTAATGATTTGAAGCATTTCGATTTCGATTGCTAAATGAGTATAAACAAGAAAATGGACTTTATACCTAAATATAAGATTACGGAATTCTTCTAAATTTTCCTTGCCGTTATGCCGTTAAACGCCTTAACGACTTCAGTAAGATAGAGAGGGTTAATTAACTTAAATATGTTAAACGAATGATTTAAAGCATTTCGATATCGATTGCTAAATGTGTATATTCAACAAAATCGACTTTATACCTAAATATAAGATTACGGAATTCTTCTAAATGCACTGTCGTTATGCCGCCATGGCTTTATATCACCTTCAATACGTTAAAGAAGTTTAACTAACTTAAATATGTTAAACGAATGACTTAAAGCATTTCGATAACGATAGCTAAATGTGTATATACAAGAAAATCGACTTTTTACCTAAATATAAAATTATAACATTACGGAATTCTTCTAAATGCACTGCCGTTATACCGTTAAGGCTTTATGTAGACTTCAGTATGCTAAAAAATGTTTATTAACTTAATATGTTAAACTAATGATTTGAAGCATTTCGATATCTATAGCTAAATGTGTATATACAAGAAAATCGACTTTATACCTAATATAAGATTACGGAATTCTTCTAAATGCACTGCCGTTATGCCGCCATGGCTTTAAGCCAACTTCCGTTCGTTAAAGAAGGTTTATTAACTTAAATATGTTAAAGTAATGATATGAAGCATTTCGATATCGATTGCTTAATGGGTATATACAAGAAAATCAACTTTATACATAAAAACAAGACTACGGAATTCTTCCAAATGTATTGTCGTTATGCTGCCATGGCTTTACATCAACTTCAATACGTTAAACAAGGTTAATTAACTTAAATATAAGTTAATCAGCCTTAACGGCATAACGGCAGTGCATTTAGAAGATTTACGTAATCTTATATTTAGGAATAAAGTCGATTTCGTTGTATATACTCATTTAGCAATCGATATCGAAATGCTTCAAATCATTAGTTTGACATATTTACGTTAACAAACCTACTTTAACGCACTGAAGTTAACACAAAGCCATGGCGGCATAACGGCAGTGCATTAGAAGAAATCCGTAATCTTATATTTAGGTATAAATTCGATTTTTTTGTATATACACATTTAGCAATCGATATCTAAAAGCTTCAAACCATTAGTTTAACATATTTAAGTTAATTAACCTTTTTTAACGTATTGAAGTTGAAATAAAGCCATGGTGGCATAACGACAGTACATTTGGAAGAATTCCGTAATCTTATATTTAGGTATAAAGTCGATTTTCTTGTATATATGCATTAAGCAATCGATATTGAAATGCTTCAAATAACTGGTTTAACATATTTAAGTTAACAAACCTACTTTAACGCACTGAAGTTAACACAAAGCCATGGCGGCATAACGGCTTAAATTTAGGTATAAATTCGATTTTTTTTGCATATACACATTTAGCAGTCGATATCGAAATGCTTCAAATCATTAGTTTAACATATTAAGTTAATAAACATTTTTTAGCTTAATGAGGTCTGCATAAAGCCCTAACGTTATAGCGGCAGTGCATTTAGAAGAACTCCGTAATGTTATAATTTTATATTTAGGTATAAAGTCGATTTTGTTGTATTTACACATTTAGCAGTCGATATCGAAATGCTTCAAACCATTAGTTTAACATACTTAAAATAATTAACCTTCTTTAACGTATTGAAGTTGATACAAACCATGGCGGCATAACGACAGTACATTTGGAAGAATTCCGTAATCTTATATTTAGGTATAAAGAAGATTTTCTTGTATATATGAATTTAGCAATCGATTTCGAAAATCTTCAAATCATTAGTTTAACATACTTAAGTTAGTTAACCTTCTTTAACGTAATGAAGGTGATATAGAGCCATGGCGGCATAACGACAGTGCATTTAGAAGAATTCCGTAATCTTATATTTAGGTATAAAGCCGATTTTGTTGTATATACGCATTAAGCAATCGATATCGAAATGCTTCAAATCATTAGTTTAACATATTTAAGTTAATTAACCTTCTTTAACGTAATGAAGGTGATATAGAGCCATGGCGGCATAACGACAGTGCATTTAGAAGAATTCCGTAATCTTATATTTAGGTATAAAGTCGATTTTCTTGTATATTCACATTTAGCAAGCGATATCGAAATGCTTCAAATCATTCGTTTAAAATACTTAAGTTAGTTAACCTCCTTTAACGTAATGAAGGTGATATAAAGCCATGGCGGCATAACGACAGTGCAGGTAGAAGAGTTCCGTAATCTTATATTTAGGTATATAGTCGATTTTCTTGTATTTACACATTTAGCAATCGATATCGAAATGCTTCAAATCATTAGTTTAACATATTAAAGTTAGTTAACCATCTTTAACGTATTTAAGGTGAAATAAAGCCTTAACGCCATAACGACAGTAATTTGAAAGAATTCCGTAATCTTTTATTTAGGTATATAGTCGATTTTCTGGTATATATGCATTTAGAAATCGATATCGAAATGCTTCAAATCATTAGTTTAACATATTTAAGTTAATTAAACATCTTTAACGTATTGAATGTGAAATAAAGCCATGGCGCCATAACGACAGTAATTTGGAAGAATTCCGTAATCTTTTATTTAGGTATAAAATCGATTTTCTGGTATATGTGCATTTAGAAATCGATATCGAAATGCTTCAAATCATTAGTTTAACATATTTAAGTTAATTAACCTTCTTTATCTTACTGAAGTTTACATAAAGCCATAACGGTATAACAGCAGTGCGTTTGGGAGAATTTCGTAATTTTATATTTAGGTATAAAGTCGATTTTCTTGTATATACACATTTAGCAATCGATATCGAAATGCCCCAAATCATTACTTTAACATATTTAAGTTAATTAACCTTCTTTAACATATTGAAGGTGATATAAAGCCATGGCGGCATAACGGCAGTACATTTGGAAGAATTCCGTAATCTTATATTTAGGTATAAAGAAGATTTTCTTGTATATATGAATTTAGCAATCGATTTCGAAAATCTTTAAATCATTAGTTTAACATACTTAAGTCAATAAACCTTCTTTAACGAACAGAAGTTAACATGAAGCCATAACTGCATAACGGCAATGCATGTAGAAGAATTCCGTAATCTTATATTTAGGTATAAAGTCGATTTTCTTGTATATACTCATTTGGCAATCGATATCGAAAGCTGGCGGCATAACGGCAGTGCATGTAGAAGAAATCCGTAATCTTATATTTAAGTATTAAGTCGAATTGGTTGTATATATGCATTTAGCAATCGATTTCGAAAATCTTTAAATCATTAGTTTAACATATTTAAGTTAATTAACACTCTTTATCTTACTGAAGTCTGCAAACGCCTTAACGGCATAACGGCAGTGCATTTGAAGAATTCCGTAATTTTATATTTAGGTATAAAGTCGATTTTTTTGGATATATGCATTTAGCAATCGATTTCGAAAATCTTCAAAACATTAGTTTAACATATTTGAGTTAATTATCCTTCTATAACATATTGAAGTTGATAAAAAGCCATGGCGGCATAGCGACAGTACATTTGCAAGAATTCCGTAAACTTATATTTAGGTAGAAAGTCGATTTTCTTATATATATGCATTAAGCAATCGATTTCAAAATGCCTCAAATAACTGGTGTAACATATCTAAGTTAATAAACCTTCTTAAACGAACTGAAGTTAAAATGAAGCCATAACGGCATAACGGCAGTGCATTTAGAAGAATTCCGTTATCTTATATTTCGGTATAAAGTCGATTTTCTTGAATATACACATTTAGCAATCGATATCGAAATGCTTCAAATCATTAGTTTAACATATTTAAGTTAATTAACCCTCTTTATCTTACTGAAGTCGACAAACGCCTTAACGGCATAACGGCAAAGCATTTAGAAGAATTACGTAATCTTATATTTAGGTATTAAGTCGATTTTCTTGTATATACTCATTTAGCAATCGATATCGAAATGCTTTAAATCATTAGTTTAACATATTTAAGTTAACGAACCTACTTTAACGCACTGAAGTTAACACAAAGCCATGGCGGCATAACGGCAGTGCATGTAGAAGAATTCCTTAATCTTATATTTAGGTATAAATTCGATTTTTTTGTATATACACATTTAGCAATCGATATCGAAATGCTTCAAATCATTAGTTTAACAAATTTAAGTTAATTAACCTTCTTTAACGTATTGAAGTTGATATAAAGCCATGGCGGCATAACGACAGTACATTTGGAAGAATTCCGTAATCTTATATTTAGGTATAAAGTCGATTTTGTTGTACATGTGCATTTAGCAGTCGATTTCGAAAATCTTCAAATCATTAGTTTAACATATTTAAGTTAATTAACCTTCTTTAACGTATTGAAGGTGATATAAAGCCATGGCGACATAACGACAGTACATTTGGAAGAATCCCGTAATCTTATATTTAGGTATGAAGTCGAATTTCTTGTATATACTCATTTAGCAATCGATATCGAAATGCTTCAAATCACTAGTTTAACATATTTAAGTTAGCAAACCTACTTTAACGCACTGGAGTTTACACAAAGCCATGGCGGCATAACATCTTATATTTAGGTATAAATTCGATTTTTTTGTATATACACATTTAGCAATCGATATCGAAATGCTTCAA